>CAWVNZ010002239.1:0-268238 GCA_963930735.1 Dioctria linearis | reverse complement strand
TATTTTTTGAAAAATTTCCTGTAGAAAAGGCAATCCCGGGCGCAATTAAAATTTGCGACAGTAGAAAATTATTTTTAGAAAAATTTACTATAGAAAAGGCAATCCCTGGCGTATTTAAAATTTGCGACAGTAAAAAATTATTTTTTGAATAATTTACTATAGAAAAGGCAATCCCTGGCGTATTTAAAATTTCCGACAGTATAAAATTAAATTTTGAAAAATTTACTATAGAAAAGGCAATCCCTGGCGTAATTAAAATTTGCGACAGTAAAAAATTAGTTTTTGAAAAATTTACTATAGAAAAGGCAATCCCTGGCGCAAATAAAATTTGCGACAGTAAAAAATTATTTTTTGAATAATTTACTATAGAAAAGGTAATCCCTGGCGTATTTAAAATTTGCGACAGTAAAAAATTAATTTGTGAAAAATTTACTATAGAAAAGGCAATCCCTGGCGCAATTAAAATTTGCGACAGTAAAAAATTATTTTTTGCAAAATTTACTATAGAAGAGGCAATCCCTGGCATATTTAAAATTTGCGACTGTATAAAATTATTTTTTGAAAAATTTACTGTAGAAAAGCCCATCCCTGTCGTATTTAAAATTTGTGACAGTAAAAAATTATTTTTTGAATAATTTACTATAGAAAAGGCTATCCCTGGCGTATTTAAAATTTGCGACAGTAAAAAATTAATTAGTGAAAAATTTACTATAGAAAAGGTAATTCTTGGCGCAATTAAAATTTGCGACAGTAAAAAATTATTTTTTGCAAATTTTACTATAGAAGAGCCAATCCCTGGCGTATTTAAAATTTGCGACAGTATAAAATTAATTTTTGAAAAATTTTCTGTAGAAAAGGCAATCCCTGGTGCAATTAAAACTTGCGACAATAGAAAATTATTTTTTGAAAAATTTACTGTAGAAATGGCAATCCCTGGCGCAATTAAAATTTGCGACAGTAAAAAATTATTGTTTGAATAATTTACTATAGAAAAGGCAATCCCTGGCGGATTTAAAATTTGCGACAGTAAAAAATTATTTTTTGAAAAATTTACTATAGAAAAGGCAATCCGTGGCGCAATTAAAATTTGCGACAGTAAAAAATTATTTTTTGCAAAATTTACTATAGAAGAGGCAATCCCTGGCGTATTTAAATTTTGCGACAGTATAAAATTATTTTTTGAAAAATTTACTGTAGAAAAGGCAATCCCTGGCGTAATTAAAATTTGCGACAGTAAAAAATTAATTTGTGAATAATTTACTATAGATAAGGCAATCCCTGGCGGATTTAAAATTTGCGACAGTAAAAAATTATTTTTTGAAAAATTTACTATAGAAAAGGCAATCCCTGGCGCAATTAAAATTTGCGACAGTAAAAAATTATGTTTTGCAAAAATTACTATAGAAGAGGCAATCCCTGGAGTATTTAAAATTTGCGACAGTAAAAAATTAATTTGTGAAAAATTTATTATAGAAAAGGCAATCCCTGGCGCAGTTAAAATTTGCGACAGTAAAAAATTATTTTTTGCAAAATTTACTATAGAAGAGGCAATCCCTGGCGTATTTAAAATTTGCGAAAGTATAAAATTAGTTTTTTAAAAATTTACTATAGAAAAGGCAATCCCTGGCGTATTTAAAATTTGCGACAGTAAAAAATTATTTTTTTAATAATTTACTATAGAAAAGGCAATCCCTGGCGTATTTAAAATTTGCGACAGTAAAAAATTAATTTGTGAAAAATTTACTATAGAAAAGGCAATCGCTGGCGTAATTAAAATTTGCGAAAATAAAAAAATTATTTTTTGCAAAATTTATTATACAAGAGGCAATCCCTGGCGTATTAAAAATTTGCGTCAGTATAAAATTAATTTTTGAAAAATTTACTGTAGAAAAGGCAATCCCTGACGCAATTAAAATTTGCGACAGTAGAAAATTATTTTTTGAAAAATTTACTGTAGAAAAGGCAATTCCAGGCGCAATTAAAATTTGCGACAGTAAAAAATTATTTTTTGAATAATTTACTATAGAAAAGGCAATCCTTGGCGGATTTAAAATTTGCGACAGTAAAAAATTAATTTCTGAAAAATTTATATAGGAAAGGTAATACCTGGCGCAATTAAAACTTGCGAAAGTATAAAATTAAATTTTGAAAAATTTACTATAGAAAAGGCAATCCCTGGCGTAATTAAAATTTGCGACAGTAAAAAATTAGTTTTTGAAAAATTTACTATAGAGAAGGCAATCCCTGGCGTATCTAAAATTTGCGACAGTAAAAAATTATTTTTTGCAAAATTTACTATAGAAAAGGCAATCCCTGGCGTATTTAAAATTTGCCACAGTAAAAAATTATTTTTTGCAAAATTTACTATAGAAAAGGCAATCCCTGGCGTATTTAAAATTTGCGACAGTAAAAAATTAATTTTTGAAAAATTTACTATAGAAAAGGCAATCCCTGGCGTAGTTAAAATTTGTGACAGTAAAAAATTATTTTTTGAAAAATTTCCTGTAGAAAAAGCATTCCCTGGCGTATTTAAAATTTGCGACAGTAAAAAATTATTTTTTGAATAATTTACTATAGAAAAGCAATCCCTGGCGTATTTAAAATTTGCGACAGTATAAAATTAAATTTTGAAAAATTTAATATAGAAAAGGCAATCCCTGGCGTAATTAAAATTTGCGACAGTAAAAAATTAGTTTTTGAAAAATTTACTATAGAGAAGGCAATCCCTGGCGTATCTAAAATTTGCGACAGTAAAAAATTATTTTTTGCAAAATTTACTATAGAAAAGGCAATCCCTGGCGTATTTAAAATTTGCCACAGTAAAAAATTATTTTTTGCAAAATTTACTATAGAAAAGGCAATCCCTGGCGTATTTAAAATTTGCGACAGTAAAAAATTAATTTTTGAAAAATTTACTATAGAAAAGGCAATCCCTGGCGTAGTTAAAATTTGTGACAGTAAAAAATTATTTTTTGAAAAATTTCCTGTAGAAAAGGCAATCCCGGGCGCAATTAAAATTTGCGAAAGTAAACATTTATTTTTTGTAAAATTTAGTATAGAAAAGGCAATCCCTGGCGTAATTAAAATTTGCGACAGTAGAAAATTAATTTGTGAAAAATTTACTATATAAAAGGCAATCCCTGGCGTAATTAAAATTTGCGACAGTAAAAAATTAGTTTTTGAAAAATTTACTATAGAGAAGGCAATCCCTGGCGTATCTAAAATTTGCGACAGTAAAAAATTATTTTTTGCAAAATTTACTATAGAAAAGGCAATCCCTGGCGTATTTAAAATTTGCCACAGTAAAAAATTATTTTTTGCAAAATTTACTATAGAAAAGGCAATCCCTGGCGTATTTAAAATTTGCCACAGTAGAAAATTATTTTTTGAAAAATTTACTGTAGAAAAGGCAATCCCTGGCGCAATTAAAATTTGCGACAGTAAAAAATTATTTTTTGAATAATTTACTATAGAAAAGGCAATCCTTAGCGGATTTAAAATTTGCGACAGTAAAAAATTAATTTGTGAAAAATTTATATAGAAAAGGTAATCCCTGGCGCAATTAAAACTTGCGAAAGTAAAAACTTATTTTTTGTAAAATTTAGTATAGAAAAGGCAATCCCTGGCGTAATTAAAATTTGCGACAGTAGAAAATTAATTTGTGAAAAATTTACTATAGAAAAGGCAATCCCTGGCGGATTTAAAATTTGCCACAGTAAAAAAATAATTTTTGAAAAATTTACTATAGAAGAGGCAATCCCTGGCGCAGTTAAAATTTGCGACAGTAAAAAATTATTTTTTGAATAATTTACTATAGAAAAGGCAATCCCTGGCGCAATTAAAATTTGCGACAGTAAAAAATTATTTTTTGCAAAATTTAGTATTGAAGAGGCAATCCCTGGCGTATTTAAAATTTGCGACAGTATAAAATTAATTTGTGAAAAATTTACTATAGAAAAGCATTCCCTGGCGAATTTAAAATTTGCGAGAGTAAAAAATTATTTTTTGAATAATTTACTATAGAAAAGGCAATCCCTGGCGTATTTAAAATTTGCGACAGTATAAAATTAAATTTTGAAAAATTTACTATAGAAAAGGCAATCCCTGGCGTAATTAAAATTTGCGACAGTAAAAAATTAGTTTTTGAAAAATTTACTATAGAGAAGGCAATCCCTGGCGGATTTAAAATTTGCGACTGTATAAAATTATTTTTTGAAAAATTTACTGTAGAAAAGCCAATCCCTGTCGTATTTAAAATTTGTGACAGTAAAAAATTATTTTTTGAATAATTTACTATAGAAAAGGCAATCCCTGGCGTATTTAAAATTTGCGACAGTAAAAAATTAATTAGTGAAAAATTTACTATAGAAAAGGTAATTCCTGGCGCAATTAAAATTTGCGACACTAAAAAATTATTTTTTGCAAATTTTACTATAGAAGAGCCAATCCCTGGCGTATTTAAAATTTGCGACAGTATAAAATTAATTTTTGAAAAATTTTCTGTAGAAAAGGCAATCCCTGGCGCAATTAAAACTTGCGACAATAGAAAATTATTTTTTGAAAAATTTACTGTAGAAATGGCAATCCCTGGCGCAATTAAAATTTGCGACAGTAAAAAATTATTGTTTGAATAATTTACTATAGAAAAGGCAATCCCTGGCGGATTTAAAATTTGCGACAGTAAAAAATTATTTTTTGAAAAATTTACTATAGAAAAGGCAATCCCTGGCGCAATTAAAATTTGCGACAGTAAAAAATTATTTTTTGCAAAATTTACTATAGAAGAGGCAATCCCTGGCGTATTTAAATTTTGCGACAGTATAAAATTATTTTTTGAAAAATTTACTGTAGAAAAGGCAATCCCTGGCGTAATTAAAATTTGCGACAGTAAAAAATTAACTTGTGAATAATTTACTATAGATAAGGCAATCCCTGGTGGATTTAAAATTTGCGACAGTAAAAAATTATTTTTTGAAAAATTTACTATAGAAAAGGCAATCCCTGGCGCAATTAAAATTTGCGACAGTAAAAAATTATGTTTTGCAAAAATTACTATAGAAGAGGCAATCGCTGGAGTATTTAAAATTTGCGACAGTATAAAATTAATTTGTGAAAAATTTACTATAGAAAAGCATTCCCTGGCGAATTTAAAATTTGCGACAGTAAAAAATTATTTTTTGAATAATTTACTATAGAAAAGGCAATCCCTGGCGTAGTTAAAATTTGTGACAGTAAAAAATTATTTTTTGAAAAATTTCCTGTAGAAAAAGCATTCCCTGGCGTATTTAAAATTTGCGACAGTAAAAAATTATTTTTTGAATAATTTACTATAGAAAAGGCAATCCCTGGCGTATTTAAAATTTGCGACAGTATAAAATTAAATTTTGAAAAATTTAATATAGAAAAGGCAATCCCTGGCGTAATTAAAATTTGCGACAGTAAAAAATTAGTTTTTGAAAAATTTACTATAGAGAAGGCAATCCCTGGCGTATCTAAAATTTGCGACAGTAAAAAATTATTTTTTGCAAAATTTACTATAGAAAAGGCAATCCCTGGCGTATTTAAAATTTGCCACAGTAAAAAATTATTTTTTGCAAAATTTACTATAGAAAAGGCAATCCCTGGCGTATTTAAAATTTGCGACAGTAAAAAATTAATTTTTGAAAAATTTACTATAGAAAAGGCAATCCCTGGCGTAGTTAAAATTTGTGACAGTAAAAAATTATTTTTTGAAAAATTTCCTGTAGAAAAGGCAATCCCGGGCGCAATTAAAATTTGCGAAAGTAAACATTTATTTTTTGTAAAATTTAGTATAGAAAAGGCAATCCCTGGCGTAATTAAAATTTGCGACAGTAGAAAATTAATTTGTGAAAAATTTACTATATAAAAGGCAATCCCTGGCGTAATTAAAATTTGCGACAGTAAAAAATTAGTTTTTGAAAAATTTACTATAGAGAAGGCAATCCCTGGCGTATCTAAAATTTGCGACAGTAAAAAATTATTTTTTGCAAAATTTACTATAGAAAAGGCAATCCCTGGCGTATTTAAAATTTGCCACAGTAGAAAATTATTTTTTGAATAATTTACTATAGAAAAGGCAATCCTTGGCGGATTTAAAATTTGCGACAGTAAAAAATTAATTTGTGAAAAATTTATATAGAAAAGGTAATCCCTGGCGCAATTAAAACTTGCGAAAGTAAAAAATTATTTTTTGTAAAATTTAGTATAGAAAAGGCAATCCCTGGCGTAATTAAAATTTGCGACAGTAGAAAATTAATTTGTGAAAAATTTACTATAGAAAAGGCAATCCCTGGCGGATTTAAAATTTGCCACAGTAAAAAAATAATTTTTGAAAAATTTACTATAGAAGAGGCAATCCCTGGCGCAGTTAAAATTTGCGACAGTAAAAAATTATTTTTTGAATAATTTACTATAGAAAAGGCAATCCCTGGCGCAATTAAAATTTGCGACAGTAAAAAATTATTTTTTGCAAAATTTAGTATAGAAGAGGCAATCCCTGGCGTATTTAAAATTTGCGACAGTATAAAATTAATTTGTGAAAAATTTACTATAGAAAAGCATTCCCTGGCGAATTTAAAATTTGCGACAGTAAAAAATTATTTTTTGAATAATTTACTATAGAAAGGGCAATCCCTGGCGTATTTAAAATTTGCGACAGTATAAAATTAAATTTTGAAAAATTTACTATAGAAAAGGCAATCCCTGGCGTAATTAAAATTTGCGACAGTAAAAAATTAGTTTTTGAAAAATTTACTATAGAGAAGGCAATCCCTGGCGGATTTAAAATTTGCGACTGTATAAAATTATTTTTTGAAAAATTTACTGTAGAAAAGCCAATCCCTGTCGTATTTAAAATTTGTGACAGTAAAATATTATTTTTTGAATAATTTACTATAGAAAAGGCAATCCCTGGCGTATTTAAAATTTGCGACAGTAAAAAATTAATTAGTGAAAAATTTACTATAGAAAAGGTAATTCCTGGCGCAATTAAAATTTGCGACAGTAAAAAATTATTTTTTGCAAATTTTACTATAGAAGAGCCAATCCCTGGCGTATTTAAAATTTGCGACAGTATAAAATTAATTTTTGAAAAATTTTCTGTAGAAAAGGCAATCCCTGGTGCAATTAAAACTTGCGACAATAGAAAATTATTTTTTGAAAAATTTACTGTAGAAATGGCAATCCCTGGCGCAATTAAAATTTGCGACAGTAAAAAATTATTGTTTGAATAACTTACTATAGAAAAGGCAATCCCTGGCGGATTTAAAATTTGCGACAGTAAAAAATTATTTTTTGAAAAATTTACTATAGAAAAGGCAATCCCTGGCGCAATTAAAATTTGCGACAGTAAAAAATTATTTTTTGCAAAATTTACTATAGAAGAGGCAATCCCTGGCGTATTTAAATTTTGCGACAGTATAAAATTATTTTTTGAAAAATTTACTGTAGAAAAGGCAATCCCTGGCGTAATTAAAATTTGCGACAGTAAAAAATTAATTTGTGAATAATTTACTATAGATAAGGCAATCCCTGGCGGATTTAAAATTTGCGACAGTAAAAAATTATTTTTTGAAAGATTTACTATAGAAAAGGCAATCCCTGGCGCAATTAAAATTTGCGACAGTAAAAAATTATGTTTTGCAAAAATTACTATAGAAGAGGCAATCCCTGGAGTATTTAAAATTTGCGACAGTAAAAAATTAATTTGTGAAAAATTTATTATAGAAAAGGCAATCCCTGGCGCAGTTAAAATTTGCGACAGTAAAAAATTATTTTTTGCAAAATTTACTATAGAAGAGGCAATCCCTGGCGTATTTAAAATTTGCGAAAGTATAAAATTAGTTTTTGAAAAATTTACTAAAGAAAAGGCAATCCCTGGCGTATTTAAAATTTGCGACAGTAAAAAATTATTTTTTTAATAATTTACTATAGAAAAGGCAATCCCTGGCGTATTTAAAATTTGAGACAGTAAAAAATTAATTTGTGAAAAATTTACTATAGAAAAGGCAATCGCTGGCGAAATTAAAATTTGCGAAAATAAAAAAATTATTTTTTGCAAAATTTATTATACAAGAGGCAATCCCTGGCGTATTAAAAATTTGCGTCAGTATAAAATTAATTTTTGAAAAATTTACTGTAGAAAAGGCAATCCCTGACGCAATTAAAATTTGCGACAGTAGAAAATTATTTTTTGAAAAATTTACTGTAGAAAAGGCAATTCCAGGCGCAATTAAAATTTGCGACAGTAAAAAATTATTTTTTGAATAATTTACTATAGAAAAGGCAATCCTTGGCGGATTTAAAATTTGCGACAGTAAAAAATTAATTTGTGAAAAATTTATATAGGAAAGGTAATACCTGGCGCAATTAAAACTTGCGAAAGTAAAAAATTATTTTTTGTAAAATTTAGTATAGAAAAGGCAATCCCTGGCGTAATTAAAATTTGCGACAGTAGAAAATTAATTTGTGAAAAATTTACTATAGAAAAGGCAATCCCTGGCGGATTTAAAATTTGCCACAGTAAAAAAATAATTTTTGAAAAATTTACTATCGAAGAGGCAATCCCTGGCGCAGTTAAAATTTGCGACAGTAAAAAATTATTTTTTGAATAATTTACTATAGAAAAGGCAATCCCTGGCGCAATTAAAATTTGCGACAGTAAAAAATTATTTTTTGCAAAATTTAGTATAGAAGAGGCAATCCCTGGCGTATTTAAAATTTGCCACAGTATAAAATTAATTTGTGAAAAATTTACTATAGAAAAGGCATTCCCTGGCGAATTTAAAATTTGCGACAGTAAAAAATTATTTTTTGAATAATTTACTATAGAAAAGGCAATCCCTGGCGTATTTAAAATTTGCGACAGTATAAAATTAAATTTTGAAAAATTTACTATAGAAAAGGCAATCCCTGACGTAATTAAAATTTGCGACAGGAAAAAATTAGTTTTTGAAAAATTTACTATAGAGAAGGCAATCCCTGGCGTATCTAAAATTTGCGACAGTAAAAAATTATTTTTTGCAAAATTTACTATAGAAAAGGCAATCCCTGGCGTATTTAAAATTTGCCACAGTAAAAAATTATTTTTTGCAAAATTTACTATAGAAAAGGCAATCCCTGGCGTATTTAAAATTTGCGACAGTAAAAAATTAATTTTTGAAAAATTTACTATAGAAAAGGCAATCCCTGGCGTAGTTAAAATTTGTGACAGTAAAAAATTATTTTTTGAAAAATTTCCTGTAGAAAAGGCAATCCCGGGCGCAATTAAAATTTGCGAAAGTAAACATTTATTTTTTGTAAAATTTAGTATAGAAAAGGCAATCCCTGGCGTAATTAAAATTTGCGACAGTAGAAAATTAATTTGTGAAAAATTTACTATATAAAAGGCAATCCCTGGCGTAATTAAAATTTGCGACAGTAAAAAATTAGTTTTTGAAAAATTTACTATAGAGAAGGCAATCCCTGGCGTATCTAAAATTTGCGACAGTAAAAAATTATTTTTTGCAAAATTTACTATAGAAAAGGCAATCCCTGGCGTATTTAAAATTTGCCACAGTAAAAAATTATTTTTTGCAAAATTTACTATAGAAAAGGCAATCCCTGGCGTATTTAAAATTTGCCACAGTAGAAAATTATTTTTTGAAAAATTTACTGTAGAAAAGGCAATCCCTGGCGCAATTAAAATTTGCGACAGTAAAAAATTATTTTTTGAATAATTTACTATAGAAAAGGCAATCCTTGGCGGATTTAAAATTTGCGACAGTAAAAAATTAATTTGTGAAAAATTTATATAGAAAAGGTAATCCCTGGCGCAATTAAAACTTGCGAAAGTAAAAAATTATTTTTTGTAAAATTTAGTATAGAAAAGGCAATCCCTGGCGTAATTAAAATTTGCGACAGTAGAAAATTAATTTGTGAAAAATTTACTATAGAAAAGGCAATCCCTGGCGGATTTAAAATTTGCCACAGTAAAAAAATAATTTTTGAAAAATTTACTATAGAAGAGGCAATCCCTGGCGCAGTTAAAATTTGCGACAGTAAAAAATTATTTTTTGAATAATTTACTATAGAAAAGGCAATCCCTGGCGCAATTAAAATTTGCGACAGTAAAAAATTATTTTTTGCAAAATTTAGTATAGAAGAGGCAATCCCTGGCGTATTTAAAATTTGCGACAGTATAAAATTAATTTGTGAAAAATTTACTATAGAAAAGCATTCCCTGGCGAATTTAAAATTTGCGACAGTAAAAAATTATTTTTTGAATAATTTACTATAGAAAAGGCAATCCCTGGCGTATTTAAAATTTGCGACAGTATAAAATTAAATTTTGAAAAATTTACTATAGAAAAGGCAATCCCTGGCGTAATTAAAATTTGCGACAGTAAAAAATTAGTTTTTGAAAAATTTACTATAGAGAAGGCAATCCCTGGCGTATCTTAAATTTGCGACAGTAAAAAATTATTTTTTGCAAAATTTACTATAGAAAAGGCAATCCCTGGCGTATTTAAAATTTGCCACAGTAAAAAATTATTTTTTGCAAAATTTACTATAGAAAAGGCAATCCCTGGCGTATTTAAAATTTGCGACAGTAAAAAATTAATTTTTGAAAAATTTACTATAGAAAAGGCAATCCCTGGCGTAGTTAAAATTTGTGACAGTAAAAAATTATTTTTTGAAAAATTTCCTGTAGAAAAGGCATTCCCTGGCGTATTTAAAATTTGCGACAGTAAAAAATTATTTTTTGAATAATTTACTATAGAAAAGGCAATCCCTGGCGTATTAAAAATTTGCGACAGTATAAAATTAAATTTTGAAAAATTTACTATAGAAAAGGCAATCCCTGGCGTAATTAAAATTTGCGATAGTAAAAAATTAGTTTTTGAAAAATTTACTATAGAGAAGGCAATCCCTGGCGTATCTAAAATTTGCGACAGTAAAAAATTATTTTTTGCAAAATTTACTATAGAAAAGGCAATCCCTGGCGTATTTAAAATTTGCCACAGTAAAAAATTATTTTTTGCAAAATTTACTATAGAAAAGGCAATCCCTGGCGTATTTAAAATTTGCGACAGTAAAAAATTAATTTGTGAAAAATTTACTATAGAAAAGGCAATCCCTGGCGGATTTAAAATTTGCCACAGTAAAAAAATAATTTTTGAAAAATTTACTATAGAAGAGGCAATCCCTGGCGCAGTTAAAATTTGCGACAGTAAAAAATTATTTTTTGAATAATTTACTATAGAAAAGGCAATCCCTGGCGCAATTAAAATTTGCGACAGTAAAAAATTATTTTTTGCAAAATTTAGTATAGAAGAGGCAATCCCTGGCGTATTTAAAATTTGCGACAGTATAAAATTAATTTGTGAAAAATTTACTATAGAAAAGCATTCCCTGGCGAATTTAAAATTTGCGACAGTAAAAAATTATTTTTTGAATAATTTACTATAGAAAAGGCAATCCCTGGCGTATTTAAAATTTGCGACAGTAAAAAATTATTTTTTGCAAAATTTACTATAGAAAAGGCAATCCCTGGCGTATTTAAAATTTGCCACAGTAAAAAATTATTTTTTGCAAAATTTACTATAGAAAAGGCAATCCCTGGCGTATTTAAAATTTGCGACAGTAAAAAATTAATTTTTGAAAAATTTACTATAGAAAAGGCAATCCCTGGCGTAGTTAAAATTTGTGACAGTAAAAAATTATTTTTTGAAAAATTTCCTGTAGAAAAGGCATTCCCTGGCGTATTTAAAATTTGCGACAGTAAAAAATTATTTTTTGAATAATTTACTATAGAAAAGGCAATCCCTGGCGTATTAAAAATTTGCGACAGTATAAAATTAAATTTTGAAAAATTTACTATAGAAAAGGCAATCCCTGGCGTAATTAAAATTTGCGATAGTAAAAAATTAGTTTTTGAAAAATTTACTATAGAAAAGGCAATCCCTGGCGTAATTAAAATTTGCGACAGTAACAAATTAGTTTTTGAAAAATTTACTATAGAAAAGGCAATCCCTGTCGCAATTAAAATTTGCGACAGTAAAAAATTATTTTTTGAATAATTTACTATAGAAAAGGTAATCCCTGGCGTATTTAAAATTTGCGACAGTAAAAAATTAATTTGTGAAAAATTTACTATAGAAAAGGCAATCCCTGGCGCAATTACAATTTGCGACAGTAAAAAATTATTTTTTTTGCAAAATTTACTATAGAAAAGGCAATCCCCGGCGTAATTAAAATTTGCGACAGTATAAAATTATTTTTTGAATAATTTACTACAGAAAAGGCAATCCCTAGCGTAATTAAAATTTTCGACAGTAAAAAATTAATTTTTGAAAAATTTACTATAGAAAAGGCAATCCCTGGCGTAATTAAAATTTGCGACAGTAAAAAATTAATTTTTGAAAAATTTACTATAGAAAAGACAATCCCTGGCGCAATTAAAATTTGCGACAATAAAAAATTATTTTTTGAATAATTTATTATAGAAAAGGCAATCCCTGGCGGATTTAAAATTTGCGACAGTAAAAAATTATTTTTTGAAAAATTTACTGTAGAAAAGGCAATCCCTGGCGCAATTAAAATTTGCGACAGTATAAAATTAAATTTTGAAAAATTTACTATAGAAAAGGCAATCCCTGGCGTAATTAAAATTTGCGACAGTAAAAAATTATTTTTTGAAAAATTTACTATAGAAAAGGCAATCCCTGACGTATTTAAAATTTGCGACAGTAAAAAATTAATTTGTGAAAAATTTACTATAGAAAAGGCAATCCCGGGCGCAATTAAAATTTGCGACAGTAACAATTTTTTTTCTGCAAAATTTACTATAGAAAAGGCAATCCCTGGCGTGTTTAAAATTTGCGAAAGTAAAAAATTAATTTTTGAAAAATTTACTATAGAAAAGGCAATCCCTGGCGTAATTAAAATTTGTGACAGTAAAAAAATATTTTTTGAAAAATTTACTGTAGAGAAGGCAATCCCTGGCGCAATTAAAATTTGCGACAGTAGAAAATTATTTTTTGAAAAATTTACTGTAAAAAGGCAATCCCTGGCGGAATTAAAATTTGCGACAGTAAAAAATTATTTTTTGAATAATTTACTATAGAAAAGGCAATCCCTGGCGTAGTTAAAATTTTCGACAGTAAAAAATTAATTTTTGAAAAATTTACTATAGAAAAGGTAATCCCTGTCGCAATTAAAACTTGCGACAGTAAAAAATTATTTTTTGTAAAATTTACTATAGAAAAGGCAATACCTGGCGTAATTAAAATTTGAGACAGTAGAAAATTAATTTGTGAAAAATTTACTATAGAAAAGGCAATCCCTGGCGGATTTAAAATTTGCGACAGTATAAAATTATTTTTTGAATAATTTACTATAGAAATGGCAATCCATGGCGTAATTAAAATTTTCGACAGTAAAAAATTATTTTTTGAATAATTTACTATAGAAAAGGCAATCCCTGGCGCAATTAAAATTTGCGACAGTAAAAAATTATTTTTTGCAAAATTTACTATAGAAGGGGCAATCCCTGGCGTATTTAAAATTTGCGACAGTATAAAATTAGTTTTTGAAAAATTTACTATAGAAAAGGCAATCCCTGGCGCAATTAAAATTTGCGACAGTAAAAAATTATTTTTTGAATAATTTACTATAGAAAAGGCAATCCCTGGCGTATTTAAAATTTGCGACAGTAAAAAATTAATTTTTGAAAAATTTACTATAGAAAAGGCAATCCCTGGCGCAATTAAAATTTGCGATAGTAAAAAATTATTTTTTGAAAAATTTACTGTAGGAAAGGCAATCCCTGGCGCAATTAAAACTTGCGACAGTAAAAAATTATTTTTTGAAAAATTTACTGTAGAAAAGGCAATCCCTGGCGCAATTAAAATTTGCGACAGTAAAAAATTATTTTTTGAATAATTTACTAAGAAAAGGCAATCCCTGGCGGATTTAAAATTTGCGACAGTAAAAAATTATTTTTTGAAAAATTTACTATAGAAAAGGTAATCCCTGGCGCAATTAAAATTTACGACAGTAAAAAATTATTTTTTTGCAAAATTTACTATAGAAGAGGCAATCCCTGGCGTAGTTAAAATTTTCGACAGTAAAAAATTATTTTTTGAAAAATTTACTATAGAAAAGGCAATCCCTGGCGCAATTAAAATTTGCGACAGTAAAAAATTATTTTTTGCAAAATTTACTATAGAATAGGCAATCCCTGGCGTATTTAAATTATGCGACAGTATAAAATTATTTTTTTAAAAATTTACTGTAGAAAAGGCAATCCCTGGCGTAATTAAAATTTGCGACAGTAAAAAATTACTTTTTGAAAAATTTACAATAGAAAAGGCAATCCCTGGAGTAATTAAAATTTTCGACAGTAAAAAATTAATTTGTGAAAAATTTACTATAGAAAAGGCAATCCCTGGCGCAATTAAAATTTGCGACAGTAAAAAATTATGTTTTGCAAAAATTACTATAGAAGAGGCAATCCCTGGAGTATTTAAAATTTGCGACAGTAAAAAATTAATTTGTGAAAAAATTATTATAGAAAAGGCAATCCCAAGCGCAATTAAAATTTGCGACAGTAAAAAATTATTTTTTGCAAAATTTACTATAGAAGAGGCAATCCCTGGCGTATTTAAAATTTGCGACAGTATAAAATTAGTTTTTGAAAAATTTTCTGTAGAAAAGGCAATCCCTGGCGTATTTAAAATTTGCGACAGTAAAAAATTATTTTTTTAATAATTTACTATAGAAATGGCAATCCCTGGCGTATTTAAAATTTGCGACAGTAAAAAATTAATTTGTGAAAAATTTACTATAGAAAAGGCAATCCCTGGCGAAATTAAAATTTGCGAAAATAAAAAATTATTTTTTGCAAAATTTACTATACAAGAGGCTATCCCTGGCGTATTAAAAATTTGCGTCAGTATAAAATTAATTTTTGAAAAATTTACTGTAGAAAAGGCAATCCCTGACGCAATTAAAATTTGCGACAGTAGAAAATTATTTTTTGAAAAATTTACTGTAGAAAAGGCAATTCCAGGCGCAATTAAAATTTGAGACAGTAGAAAATTATTTTTTGAAAAATTTACTGTAGAAAAGGCAATCCCTGGCGCAATTAAAATTTGCGACAGTAAAAAATTGTTTTTTGAATAATTTACTATAGAAAGGCAATCCTTGGCGGATTTAAAATTTGCGACAGTAAAAAATTAATTTGTGAAAAATTTATATAGAAAAGGTAATCCCTGGCGCAATTAAAACTTGCGAAAGTAAAAAATTATTTTTTGTAAAATTTAGTATAGAAAAGGCAATCCCTGGCGTAATTAAAATTTGCGACAGTAGAAAATTAATTTGTGAAAAATTTACTATAGAAAAGGCAATCCCTGGCGGATTTAAAATTTGCCACAGTAAAAAAATAATTTTTGAAAAATTTACTATAGAAGAGGCAATCCCTGGCGCAGTTAAAATTTGCGACAGTAAAAAATTATTTTTTGAATAATTTACTATAGAAAAGGCAATCCCTGGCGCAATTAAAATTTGCGACGGTAAAAAATTATTTTTTGCAAAATTTACTATAGAAAAGGCAATCCCTGGCGCAATTAAAATTTGCGACAGTAAAAAATTAGTTTTTGAAAAATTTACTATATAAAGGCAATCCCTGGCGCAATTAAAATTTGTGACAGTAGAAAATTATTTTTTAAAAAATTTACTATAGGAAAGGCAATCCCTGGCGCAATTAAAATTTGCGACAGTAAAAAATTATTTTTTGAATAATTTACTATAGAAAAGGCAATCCCTGGCGCAATTAAAATTTGCGACAGTAAAAAATTATTTTTTGCAAAATTTACTATAGAAGGGGCAATCCCTGGCGTATTTAAAATTTGCGACAGTATAAAATTAGTTTTTGAAAAATTTACTATAGAAAAGGCAATCCCTGGCGCAATTAAAATTTGCGACAGTAAAAAATTATTTTTTGAATAATTTACTATAGAAAAGGCAATCCCTGGCGTATTTAAAATTTGCGACAGTAAAAAATTAATTTTTGAAAAATTTACTATAGAAAAGGCAATCCCTGGCGCAATTAAAATTTGCGATAGTAAAAAATTATTTTTTGAAAAATTTACTGTAGAAAAGGCAATCCCTGGCGCAATTAAAACTTGCGACAGTAGAAAATTATTTTTTGAAAAATTTACTGTAGAAAAGGCAATCCCTGGCGCAATTAAAATTTGCGACAGTAAAAAATTATTTTTTGAATAATTTACTAAGAAAAGGCAATCCCTGGCGGATTTAAAATTTGCGACAGTAAAAAATTATTTTTTGAAAAATTTACTATAGAAAAGGTAATCCCTGGCGCAATTAAAATTTACGACAGTAAAAAATTATTTTTTTGCAAAATTTACTATAGACGAGGCAATCCCTGGCGTAGTTAAAATTTTCGACAGTAAAAAATTATTTTTTGAAAAATTTACTATAGAAAAGGCAATCCCTGGCGCAATTAAAATTTGCGACAGTAAAAAATTATTTTTTGCAAAATTTACTATAGAATAGGCAATCCCTGGCGTATTTAAATTTTGCGACAGTATAAAATTATTTTTTTAAAAATTTACTGTAGAAAAGGCAATCCCTGGCGTAATTAAAATTTGCGACAGTAAAAAATTACTTTTTGAAAAATTTACAATAGAAAAGGCAATCCCTGGAGTAATTAAAATTTTCGACAGTAAAAAATTAATTTGTGAAAAATTTACTATAGAAAAGGCAATCCCTGGCGCAATTAAAATTTGCGACAGTAAAAAATTATGTTTTGCAAAAATTACTATAGAAGAGGCAATCCCTGGAGTATTTAAAATTTGCGACAGTAAAAAATTAATTTGTGAAAAAATTATTATAGAAAAGGCAATCCCAAGCGCAATTAAAATTTGCGACAGTAAAAAATTATTTTTTGCAAAATTTACTATAGAAGAGGCAATCCCTGGCGTATTTAAAATTTGCGACAGTATAAAATTAGTTTTTGAAAAATTTTCTGTAGAAAAGGCAATCCCTGGCGTATTTAAAATTTGCGACAGTAAAAAATTATTTTTTTAATAATTTACTATAGAAAAGGCAATCCCTGGCGTATTTAAAATTTGCGACAGTAAAAAATTAATTTGTGAAAAATTTACTATAGAAAAGGCAATCCCTGGCGAAATTAAAATTTGCGAAAATAAAAAATTATTTTTTGCAAAATTTACTATACAAGAGGCTATCCCTGGCGTATTAAAAATTTGCGTCAGTATAAAATTAATTTTTGAAAAATTTACTGTAGAAAAGGCAATCCCTGACGCAATTAAAATTTGCGACAGTAGAAAATTATTTTTTGAAAAATTTACTGTAGAAAAGGCAATTCCAGGCGCAATTAAAATTTGAGACAGTAGAAAATTATTTTTTGAAAAATTTACTGTAGAAAAGGCAATCCCTGGCGCAATTAAAATTTGCGACAGTAAAAAATTGTTTTTTGAATAATTTACTATAGAAAGGCAATCCTTGGCGGATTTAAAATTTGCGACAGTAAAAAATTAATTTGTGAAAAATTTATATAGAAAAGGTAATCCCTGGCGCAATTAAAACTTGCGAAAGTAAAAAATTATTTTTTGTAAAATTTAGTATAGAAAAGGCAATCCCTGGCGTAATTAAAATTTGCGACAGTAGAAAATTAATTTGTGAAAAATTTACTATAGAAAAGGCAATCCCTGGCGGATTTAAAATTTGCCACAGTAAAAAAATAATTTTTGAAAAATTTACTATAGAAGAGGCAATCCCTGGCGCAGTTAAAATTTGCGACAGTAAAAAATTATTTTTTGAATAATTTACTATAGAAAAGGCAATCCCTGGCGCAATTAAAATTTGCGACGGTAAAAAATTATTTTTTGCAAAATTTAGTATAGAAGAGGCAATCCCTGGCGTATTTAAAATTTGCGACAGTATAAAATTAATTTGTGAAAAATTTACTATAGAAAAGGCATTCCCTGGCGTGTTTAAAATTTGCGACAGTAAAAAATTATTTTTTGAATAATTTACAATAGAAAAGGCAATCCCTGGCGTATTTAAAATTTGCGACAGTATAAAATTAAATTTTGAAAAATTTACTATAGAGAAGGCAATCCCTGGCGTAATTAAAATTTGCGACAGTAAAAAATTAGTTTTTGAAAAATTTACTATAGAGAAGGCAATCCCTGGCGTATCTAAAATTTGCGACAGTAAAAAATTATTTTTTGCAAAATTTACTATAGAAAAGGCAATCCCTGGCGTATTTAAAATTTGCCACAGTAAAAAATTATTTTTTGCAAAATTTACTATAGAAAAGGCAATCCCTGGCGTATTTAAAATTTGCGACAGTAAAAAATTAATTTTTGAAAGATTTACTATAGAAAAGGCAATCCCTGGCGTAGTTAAAATTTGTGACAGTAAAAAATTATTTTTTGAACAATGTCCTGAAGAAAAGGCATTCCCTGGCGTATTTAAAATTTGCGACAGTAAAAAATAATTTTTTGAATAATTTACTATAGAAAAGGCAATCCCTGGCGTATTTAAAATTTGCGACAATATAAAATTAAATTTTGAAAAATTTACTATAGAAAAGGCAATCCCTGGCGTAATTAAAATTTGCGACAGTAAAAAATTAGTTTTAGAAAAATTTACTATAGAGAAGGCAATCCCTGGCGTATCTAAAATTTGCGACAGTAAAAAATTATTTTTTGCAAAATTTACTATAGAAAAGGCAATCCCTGGCGTATTTAAAATTTGCCACAGTAAAAAATTATTTTTTGCAAAATTTACTATAGAAAAGGCAATCCCTGGCGCAATTAAAATTTGCGACAGTAAAAAATTACTTTTTGAATAATTTACTATAGAAAAGGTAATCCCTGGCGTATTTAAAATTTGCGACAGTAAAAAATTAATTTGTGAAAAATTTACTATAGAAAAGGCAATCCCTGGCGCAATTAAAATTTGCGACAGTAAAAAATTATTTTTTGCAAAATTTACTATAGAAGAGGCAATCCCTGGCGTATTTAAAATTTGCGACTGTATAAAATTATTTTTTGAAAAATTTACTGTAGAAAAGCCAATCCCTGGCGTATTTAAAATTTGCGACAGTAAAAAATTATTTTTTGAGTAATTTACTATAGAAAAGGCAATCCCTGGCGTATTTAAAATTTGCGACAGTAAAAAATTAATTAGTGAAAAATTTACTATAGAAAAGCTAATTCCTGGCGCAATTAAAATTTGCGACAGTAAAAAATTATTTTTTGCAAATTTTACTATAGAAGAGCCAATCCCTGGCGTATTTAAAATTTGCGACAGTATAAAATTAATTTTTGAAAAATTTTCTGTAGTAAAGGCAATCCCTGGCGCAATTAAAACTTGCGACAGTAGAAAATTATTTTTTGAAAAATTTACTGTAGAAATGGCAATCCCTGGCGCAATTAAAATTTGCGACAGTAAAAAATTATTGTTTGAATAATTTACTATAGAAAAGGCAATCCCTGGCGGATTTAAAATTTGCGACAGTAAAAAATTATTTTTTGAAAAATTTACTATAGAAAAGGCAATCCCTGGCGTATTTAAATTTTGCGACAGTATAAAATTATTTTTTGAAAAATTTACTGTAGAAAAGGCAATCCCTGTCGTAATTAAAATTTGCGACAGTAAAAAATTACTTTTTGAAAAATTTACTATAGAAAAGGCAATCCCTGGAGTAATTAAAATTTTCGACAATAAAAAATTAATTTGTGAAAAATTTACTATAGAAAAGGCAATCCCTGGCGCAATTAAAATTTGCGGCAGTAAAAAATTATGTTTTGCAAAAATTACTATAGAAGAGGCAATCCCTGGAGTATTTAAAATTTGCGACAGTAAAAAATTAATTTGTGAAAAAATTTATTATAGAAAAGGCAATCCCTGGCGCAGTTAAAATTTGCGACAGTAAAAAATTATTTTTTGCAAAATTTACTATAGAAGAGGCAATCCCTGGCGTATTTAAAATTTGCGAAAGTATAAAATTAGTTTTTGAAAAATTTACTATCGAAGAGGCAATCCCTGGCGCAGTTAAAATTTGCGACAGTAAAAAATTATTTTTTGAATAATTTACTATAGAAAAGGCAATCCCTGGCGCAATTAAAATTTGCGCCAGTAAAAAATTATTTTTTGCAAAATTTAGTATAGAAGAGGCAATCCCTGGCGTATTTAAAATTTGCGACAGTATAAAATTAATTTGTGAAAAATTTACTATAGAAAAGGCATTCCCTGGCGAATTTAAAATTTGCGACAGTAAAAAATTATTTTTTGAATAATTTACTATAGAAAAGGCAATCCCTGGCGTATTTAAAATTTGCGACAGTATAAAATTAAATTTTGAAAAATTTACTATAGAAAAGGCAATCCCTGGCGTAATTAAAATTTGCGACAGTAAAAAATTAGTTTTTGAAAAATTTACTATAGAGAAGGCAATCCCTGGCGTATCTAAAATTTGCGACAGTAAAAAATAATTTTTTGCAAAATTTACTATAGAAAAGGTAATCCCTGGCGTATTTAAAATTTGCCACAGTAAAAAATTATTTTTTGCAAAATTTACTATAGAAAAGGCAATCCCTGGCGTATTTAAAATTTGCGACAGTAAAAAATTAATTTTTGAAAAATTTACTATAGAAAAGGCAATCCCTGGCGTAGTTAAAATTTGTGACAGTAAAAAATTATTTTTTGAAAAATTTCCTGTAGAAAAAGCATTCCCTGGCGTATTTAAAATTTGCGACAGTAAAAAATTATTTTTTGAATAATTTACTATAGAAAAGGCAATCCCTGGCGTATTTAAAATTTGCGACAGTATAAAATTAAATTTTGAAAAATTTACTATAGAAAAGGCAATCCCTGGCGTAATTAAAATTTGCGACAGTAAAAAATTGGTTTTTGAAAAATTTACTATAGAGAAGGCAATCCCTGGCGTATCTAAAATTTGCGACAGTAAAAAATTATTTTTTGCAAAATTTACTATAGAAAAGGCAATCCCTGGCGTATTTAAAATTTACCACAGTAAAAAATTATTTTTTGCAAAATTAACTATAGAAAAGGCAATCCCTGGCGTATTTAAAATTTGCGACAGTAAAAAATTAATTTTTGAAAAATTTACTATAGAAAAGGCAATCCCTGGCGTAGTTAAAATTTGTGACAGTAAAAAATTATTTTTTGAAAAATTTCCTGTAGAAAAGGCAAACCCGGGCGCAATTAAAATTTGCGAAAGTAAAAAATTATTTTTTGTAAAATTTAGTATAGAAAAGGCAATCCCTGGCGTAATTAAAATTTGCGACAGTAGAAAATTAATTTGTGAAAAATTTACTATAGAAAAGGCAATCCCTGGCGGATTTAAAATTTGCCACAGTAAAAAAATAATTTTTGAAAAATTTACTATAGAAGAGGCAATACCTGGCGCAGTTAAAATTTGCGACAGTAAAAAATTATTTTTTGAATAATTTACTATAGAAAAGGCAATCCCTGGCGCAATTAAAATTTGCGACAGTAAAAAATTATTTTTTGCAAAATTTAGTATAGAAGAGGCAATCCCTGGCGTGTTTAAAATTTGCGACAGTATAAAATTAATTTGTGAAAAATTTACTATAGAAAAGACATTCCCTGGCGAATTTAAAATTTGCGAGAGTAAAAAATTATTTTTTGAATAATTTACTATAGAAAAGGCAATCCCTGGCGTATTTAAAATTTGCGACAGTAAAAAATTATTTTTTGCAAAATTTACTATAGAAGAGGCAATCCCTGGCGTATTTAAATTTTGCGACAGTATAAAATTATTTTTTGAAAAATTTACTGTAGAAAAGGCAATCCCTGTCGTAATTAAAATTTGCGACAGTAAAAAATTACTTTTTGAAAAATTTACTATAGAAAAGGCAATCCCTGGAGTAGTTAAAATTTTCGACAATAAAAAATTAATTTGTGAAAAATTTACTATAGAAAAGGCAATCCCTGGCGCAATTAAAATTTGCGACAGTAAAAAATTATGTTTTGCAAAAATTACTATAGAAGAGGCAATCCCTGGAGTATTTAAAATTTGCGACAGTAAAAAATTAATTTGTGAAAAATTTATTATAGAAAAGGCAATCCCTGGCGCAGTTAAAATTTGCGACAGTAAAAAATTATTTTTTGCAAAATTTACTATAGAAGAGGCAATCCCTGGCGTATTTAAAATTTGCGAAAGTATAAAATTAGTTTTTGAAAAATTTACTATCGAAGAGGCAATCCCTGGCGCAGTTAAAATTTGCGACAGTAAAAAATTATTTTTTGAATAATTTACTATAGAAAAGGCAATCCCTGGCGCAATTAAAATTTGCGACAGTAAAAAATTATTTTTTGCAAAATTTAGTATAGAAGAGGCAATCCCTGGCGTATTTAAAATTTGCGACAGTATAAAATTAATTTGTGAAAAATTTACTATAGAAAAGGCATTCCCTGGCGAATTTAAAATTTGCGACAGTAAAAAATTATTTTTTGAATAATTTACTATAGAAAAGGCAATCCCTGGCGTATTTAAAATTTGCGACAGTATAAAATTAAATTTTGAAAAATTTACTATAGAAAAGGCAATCCCTGGCGTAATTAAAATTTGCGACAGTAAAAAATTAGTTTTTGAAAATTTTACTATAGAGAAGGCAATCCCTGGCGTATCTAAAATTTGCGACAGTAAAAAAATTATTTTTTGCAAAATTTACTATAGAAAAGGCAATCCCTGGCGTATTTAAAATTTGCCACAGTAAAAAATTATTTTTTGCAAAATTTACTATAGAAAAGGCAATCCCTGGCGTATTTAAAATTTGCGACAGTAAAAAATTAATTTTTGAAAAATTTACTATAGAAAAGGCAATCCCTGGCGTAGTTAAAATTTGTGACAGTAAAAAATTATTTTTGAAAAATTTCCTGTAGAAAAAGCATTCCCTGGCGTATTTAAAATTTGCGACAGTAAAAAATTATTTTTTGAATAATTTACTATAGAAAAGGCAATCCCTGGCGTATTTAAAATTTGCGACAGTATAAAATTAAATTTTGAAAAATTTACTATAGAAAAGGCAATCCCTGGCGTAATTAAAATTTGCGACAGTAAAAAATTAGTTTTTGAAAAATTTACTATAGAGAAGGCAATCCCTGGCGTATCTAAAATTTGCGACAGTAAAAAATTATTTTTTGCAAAATTTACTATAGAAAAGGCAATCCCCTGGCGTATTTAAAATTTACCACAGTAAAAAATTATTTTTTGCAAAATTAACTATAGAAAAGGCAATCCGTATTTAAAATTTGCGACAGTTAAAAATTAATTTTTGAAAAATTTACTATAGAAAAGGCAATCCCTGGCGTAGTTAAAATTTGTGACAGTAAAAAATTATTTTTTGAAAAATTTCCTGTAGAAAAGGCAAACCCGGGCGCAATTAAAATTTGCGAAAGTAAAAAATTATTTTTTGTAAAATTTAGTATAGAAAAGGCAATCCCTGGCGTAATTAAAATTTGCGACAGTAGAAAATTAATTTGTGAAAAATTTACTATAGAAAAGGCAATCCCTGGCGGATTTAAAATTTGCCACAGTAAAAAAATAATTTTTGAAAAATTTACTATAGAAGAGGCAATACCTGGCGCAGTTAAAATTTGCGACAGTAAAAAATTATTTTTTGAATAATTTACTATAGAAAAGGCAATCCCTGGCGCAATTAAAATTTGCGACAGTAAAAAATTATTTTTTGCAAAATTTAGTATAGAAGAGGCAATCCCTGGCGTGTTTAAAATTTGCGACAGTATAAAATTAATTTGTGAAAAATTTACTATAGAAAAGACATTCCCTGGCGAATTTAAAATTTGCGAGAGTAAAAAAATTATTTTTTGAATAATTTACTATAGAAAAGGCAATCCCTGGCGTATTTAAAATTTGCGAGAGTAAAAAATTATTTTTTGCAAAATTTACTATAGAAGAGGCAATCCCTGGCGTATTTAAATTTTGCGACAGTATAAAATTATTTTTTGAAAAATTTACTGTAGAAAAGGCAATCCCTGTCGTAATTAAAATTTGCGACAGTAAAAAATTACTTTTTGAAAAATTTACTATAGAAAAGGCAATCCCTGGAGTAATTAAAATTTTCGACAATAAAAAATTAATTTGTGAAAAATTTACTATAGAAAAGGCAATCCCTGGCGCAATTAAAATTTGCGACAGTAAAAAATTATGTTTTGCAAAAATTACTATAGAAGAGGCAATCCCTGGAGTATTTAAAACTTGCGACAGTAAAAAATTAATTTGTGAAAAATTTATTATAGAAAAGGCAATCCCTGGCGCAGTTAAAATTTGCGACAGTAAAAAATTATTTTTTGCAAAATTTACTATAGAAGAGGCAATCCCTGGCGTATTTAAAATTTGCGAAAGTATAAAATTAGTTTTTGAAAAATTTACTATCGAAGAGGCAATACCTGGCGCAGTTAAAATTTGCGACAGTAAAAAATTATTTTTTGAATAATTTACTATAGAAAAGGCAATCCCTGGCGCAATTAAAATTTGCGACAGTAAAAAATTATTTTTTGCAAAATTTAGTATAGAAGAGGCAATCCCTGGCGTATTTAAAATTTGCGACAGTATAAAATTAATTTGTGAAAAATTTACTATAGAAAAGGCATTCCCTGGCGAATTTAAAATTTGCGACAGTAAAAAATTATTTTTTGAATAATTTACTATAGAAAAGGCAATCCCTGGCGTATTTAAAATTTGCGACAGTATAAAATTAAATTTTGAAAAATTTACTATAGAAAAGGCAATCCCTGGCGTAATTAAAATTTGCGACAGTAAAAAATTAGTTTTTGAAAAATTTACTATAGAGAAGGCAATCCCTGGCGTATCTAAAATTTGCGACAGTAAAAAATTATTTTTTGCAAAATTTACTATAGAAAAGGCAATCCCTGGCGTATTTAAAATTTGCCACAGTAAAAAATTATTTTTTGCAAAATTTACTATAGAAAAGGCAATCCCTGGCGTATTTAAAATTTGCGACAGTAAAAAATTAATTTTTGAAAAATTTACTATAGAAAAGGCAATCCCTGGCGTAGTTAAAATTTGTGACAGTAAAAAATTATTTTTTGAAAAATTTCCTGTAGAAAAAGCATTCCCTGGCGTATTTAAAATTTGCGACAGTAAAAAATTATTTTTTGAATAATTTACTATAGAAAAGGCAATCCCTGGCGTATTTAAAATTTGCGACAGTATAAAATTAAATTTTGAAAAATTTACTATAGAAAAGGCAATCCCTGGCGTAATTAAAATTTGCGACAGTAAAAAATTAGTTTTTGAAAAATTTACTATAGAGAAGGCAATCCCTGGCGTATCTAAAATTTGCGACAGTAAAAAATTATTTTTTGCAAAATTTACTATAGAAAAGGCAATCCCTGGCGTATTTAAAATTTACCACAGTAAAAAATTATTTTTTGCAAAATTAACTATAGAAAAGGCAATCCCTGGCGTATTTAAAATTTGCGACAGTAAAAAATTAATTTTTGAAAAATTTACTATAGAAAAGGCAATCCCTGGCGTAGTTAAAATTTGTGACAGTAAAAAATTATTTTTTGAAAAATTTCCTGTAGAAAAGGCAAACCCGGGAGCAATTAAAATTTCCGAAAGTAAAAAATTATTTTTTGTAAAATTTAGTATAGAAAAGGCAATCCCTGGCGTAATTAAAATTTGCGACAGTAGAAAATTAATTTGTGAAAAATTTACTATAGAAAAGGCAATCCCTGGCGGATTTAAAATTTGCCACAGTAAAAAAATAATTTTTGAAAAATTTACTATAGAAGAGGCAATACCTGGCGCAGTTAAAATTTGCGACAGTAAAAAATTATTTTTTGAATAATTTACTATAGAAAAGGCAATCCCTGGCGCAATTAAAATTTGCGACAGTAAAAAATTATTTTTTGCAAAATTTAGTATAGAAGAGGCAATCCCTGGCGTGTTTAAAATTTGCGACAGTATAAAATTAATTTGTGAAAAATTTACTATAGAAAAGACATTCCCTGGCGAATTTAAAATTTGCGAGAGTAAAAAATTATTTTTTGAATAATTTACTATAGAAAAGGCAATCCCTGGCGTATTTAAAATTTGCGACAGTATAAAATTAAATTTTGAAAAATTTACTATAGAAAAGGCAATCCCTGGCGTAATTAAAATTTGCGACAGTAAAAAATTAGTTTTTGAAAAATTTACTATAGAGAAGGCAATCCCTGGCGTATCTAAAATTTGCGACAGTAAAAAAATATTTTTTGTAAAATTTACTATAGAAAAGGCAATCCCTGGCGTATTTAAAATTTGCCACAGTAAAAAATTATTTTTTGCAAAATTTACTATAGAAAAGGCAATCCCTGGCGTATTTAAAATTTGCGACAGTAAAAAATTAATTTTTGAAAAATTTACTATAGAAAAGGCAATCCCTGGCGTAGTTAAAATTTGTGACAGTAAAAAATTATTTTTTGAAAAATTTCCTGTAGAAAAGGCATTCCCTGGCGTATTTAAAATTTGCGACAGTAAAAAATTATTTTTTGAATAATTTACTATAGAAAAGGCAATCCCTGGCGTATTTAAAATTTGCGACAGTATAAAATTAAATTTTGAAAAATTTACTATAGAAAAGGCAATCCCTGGCGTAATTAAAATTTGCGACAGTAAAAAATTAGTTTTTGAAGAATTTGCTATAGAGAAGGCAATCCCTGGCGTATCTAAAATTTGCGACAGTAAAAAATTATTTTTTGCAAAATTTACTATAGAAAAGGCAATCCCTGGCGTATTTAAAATTTGCCACAGTAAAAAATTATTTTTTGCAAAATTTACTATAGAAAAGGCAATCCCTGGCGTATTTAAAATTTGCGACAGTAAAAAATTAATTTTTGAAAAATTTACTATAGAAAAGGCAATCCCTGGCGTAGTTAAAATTTGTGACAGTAAAAAATTATTTTTTGAAAAATTTCCTGTAGAAAAGGCAATCCCGGGCGCAATTAAAATTTGCGACAGTAGAAAATTATTTTTTAAAAAATTTACTATAGAAAAGGCAATTCCTGGCGTATTTAAAATTTGCGACAGTAAAAAATTATTTTTTGAATAATTTACTATAGAAAAGGCAATCCCTGTCGTATTTAAAATTTGCGACAGTATAAAATTAAATTTTGAAAAATTTACTATAGAAAAGGCAATCCCTGGCGTAATTAAAATTTGCGACAGTAAAAAATTAGTTTTTGAAAAATTTACTATAGAAAGGCAATCCCTGGCGCAATTAAAATTTGCGACAGTAAAAAATTATTTTTTGAATAATTTACTATAGAAAAGGTAATCCCTGGCGTATTTAAAATTTGCGACAGTAAAAAATTAATTTGTGAAAAATTTACTATAGAAAAGGCAATCCCTGGCGCAATTAAAATTTGCGACAGTGAAAAATTATTTTTTGCAAAATTTACTATAGAAGAGGCAATCCCTGGCGTATTTAAAATTTGCGACAGTATAAAATTATTTTTTGAAAAATTTACTGTAGAAAAGCCAATCCCTGGCGTATTTAAAATTTGCCACAGTAAAAAATTATTTTTTGCAAAATTTACTATAGAAAAGGCAATCCCTGGCGTATTTAAAATTTGCGACAGTAAAAAATTAATTTTTGAAAAATTTACTATAGAAAAGGCAATCCCTGGCGTAGTTAAAATTTGTGACAGTAAAAAATTATTTTTTGAAAAATTTCCTGTAGAAAAGGCAACCCCGGGCGCAATTAAAATTTGACACAGTAGAAAATTATTTTTTGAAAAATTTACTATAGAAGAGGCAATTCCTGGCGTATTTAAAATTTGCGACAGTAAAAAATTATTTTTTGAATAATTTACTATAGAAAAGGCAATCCCTGGCGTATTTAAAATTTGCGACAGTATAAAATAAAATTTTGAAAAATTTACTATAGAAAAGGCAATCCCTGGCGTAATTAAAATTTGCGACAGTAAAAAATTAGTTTTTGAAAAATTTACTATAGAAAAGGCAATCCCTGGCGCAATTAAAACTTGCGACAGTAAAAAATTATTTTTTGAATAATTTACTATAGAAAAGGTAATCCCTGGCGTATTTAAAATTTGCGACAGTAAAAAATTAATTTGTGAAAAATTTACTATAGAAAAGGTAATTCCTGGCGCAATTAAAATTTGCGACAGTAAAAAATTATTTTTTGCAAATTTTACTATAGAAGAGCCAATCCCTGGCGTATTTAAAATTTGCGACAGTATAAAATTAATTTTTGAAAAATTTTCTGTAGAAAAGGCAATCCCTGGCGCAATTAAAACTTGCGACAGTAGAAAATTATTTTTGAAAAATTTACTGTAGAAATGGGAAATCCCTGGCGCAATTAAAATTTGCGACAGTAAAAAATTATTGTTTGAATAATTTACTATAGAAAAGGCAATCCCTGGCGGATTTAAAATTTGCGACAGTAAAAAATTATTTTTTGAAAATTTACTATAGAAAAGGCAATCCCTGGCGTATTTAAAATTTGCTGCAGTAAAAAATTAATTTTTGAAAAATTTACTATAGAAAAGGCAATCCCTGGCGTTATTAAATTTGCGACAGTAAAAATTATTTTTTGAAAAATTTACTGTAGAAAAGGCAATCCCTGGCGCAATTAAAATTTGCGACAGTAGAAAATTATTTTTTGAAAAATTTTACTATAGAAAAGGCAATCCCTGGCGTATTAAAATTTGCGACAGTAAAAAATTATTTTTTGAATAATTTACTATAGAAAAGGCAATCCCTGGCGTATTTAAAATTTGCGACAGTATAAAATTAAATTTTGAAAAATTTACTATAGAAAAGGCAATCCCTAGCGTAATTAAAATTTGCGACAGTAAAAAATTAGATTTTGAAAAATTTACTATAGAAAAGGCAATCCCTGGCGCAATTAAAATTTGCGACAGTAAAAAATTATTTTTTGCAAAATTTACTATAGAAGAGCAAATCCCTGGCGTATTTAAAATTTGCGACAGTATAAAATTAATTTTTGAAAAATTTCCGTAGAAAAGGCAATCCCTGGCGGATTAAAAATTTGCGACAGTAAAAAATTATTTTTGAAAAATTTACTATAGAAAACGCAATCCCTGGCGTATTTAAAATTTGCGGCAGTAAAAAATTAATTTTTGAAAAATTTACTATAGAAAAGGCAATCCTGGCGTTATTAAAATTTGCGACAGTAAAAAATTATTTTTTGAAAAATTTACTGTAGAAAAGGCAATCCCTGGCGCAATTAAAATTTGCGACAGTAGAAAATTATTTTTTGAAAAATTTACTATAGAAAAGGCAATCCCTGGCGTATTTAAAATTTGCGACAGTAAAAAATTAATTTGTGAAAAATTTACTATAGAAAAGGCAATCCCTGGCGCAATTAAAATTTGCGACAGTAAAAAATTATTTTTTGAACAATTTACTGTAGAAAAGGCAATCCCTGGCGCAATTAAAACTTGCGACAGTAGAAAATTATTTTTTGAAAAATTTACTATAGAAAAGGCAATCCCTGGCGTAATTAAAATTTGCGACATTAAAAATTAGTTTTTGAAAAATTTACTATAGAAAAGGCAATCCCTGGCGCAATTAAAATTTGCGACAGTAAAAAATTATTTTTTGAATAATTTACTATAGAAAAGGCAATCCCTGGCGTATTTAAAATTTGCGACAGTAAAAAATTAATTTGTGAAAAATTTACTATAGAAAAGGCAATCCCTGGCGCAATTAAAATTTGCGACAGTAAAAAATTATTTTTTGCAAAATTTACTATAGAAGAGGCAATCCCTGGCGTATTTAAAATTTGCGACAGTATAAAATTATTTTTTGAAAAATTTACTGTAGAAAAGGCAATCCCTGGCGTATTTAAAATTTGCGACAGTAAAAATTATTTTTTGAATAATTTACTATAGAAAAGGCAATCCCTGGCGTATTTAAAATTTGCGACAGTAAAAAATTAATTTGTGAAAAATTTACTATAGAAAAGGCAATCCCTGGCGCAATTAAAAATTTGCGACAGTAAAAAATTATTTTTTGAAAAATTTACTGTAGAAAAGGCAATCCCTGGCGCAATTAAAACTTGCGACAGTAGAAAATTATTTTTTGAAAAAATTTACTGTAGAAATGGCAATCCCTGGCGCAATTAAAATTTGCGACAGTAAAAAATTATTGTTTGAATAATTTACTATAGAAAAGGCAATCCCTGGCGGATTTAAAATTTGCGACAGTAAAAAATTATTTTTTGAAAAATTTACTATAGAAAAGGTAATCCCTAGCGTAATTACAATTTGCGACAGTAAAAAATTATTTTTTTGCAAAATTTACTATAGAAAAGGCAATCCCTGGCGGATTTAAAATTTGCGACAGTAAAAAATTATTTTTGAAAAATTTACTATAGAAAAGGCAATCCCTGGCGCAATTAAAATTTGCGACAGTAAAAATTTATTTTTTGCAAAATTTACTATAGAATAGGCAATCCCTGGCGTATTTAAAATTTGCGATAGTATAAAATTATTTTTTGAAAAATTTACTGTAGAAAAGGCAATCCCTGGCGTAATTAAAATTTGCGACAGTAAAAAATTATTTTTTGAAAAATTTACTATAGAAAAGGCAATCCCTGGCGTATTTAAAATTTGCTACAGTAAAAAATTATTTTTGAAAAATTTACTATAGAAAAGGCAATCCCTGGCGCAATTAAAATTTGCGACAGTAAAAAATTATTTTTTGAATAATTTACTATAGAAAAGGCAATCCCTGGCGGAATTAAAATTTGCGACAGTAAAAAATTATTTTTTGCAAAATTTAGTATAGAAGAGGCAATCCCTGGCGTATTTAAAATTTGCGACAGTAAAAAATTATTTTTTGAAAAATTTGCTGTAGAAAAGGCAATCCCTGGTGCAATTAAAACGTGCGACAGTAGAAAATTATTTTTTGAAAAATTTACTGTAGAAAAGGCAATCCCTGGCGCAATTAAAATTTGCGACAGTAAAACATTATTTTTTGCAAAATTTACTATAGAAGAGGCAATCCCTGGCGTATTTAAAATTTGCGACAGTATAAAATTATTTTTTGAAAAATTTACTGTAGAAAAGGCAATCCTTGGCGTTATTAAAATTTGCGACAGTAAAAAATTATTTTTTGAAAAATTTACTATAGAAAACGCAATCCCTGGCGCAATTAAAATTTGCGACAGTAAAAAATTATTTTTTGAATAATTTACTATAGAAAAGGCAATCCCTGGCGTTATTAAAATTTTCGACAGTATAAAATTAATTTTTGAAAAATTTACTGTAGAAAAGGCAATCCCTGGCGCAATTAAAATTTGCGACAGTAAAAAATTATTTGTTGAAAAATTGACTGTAGAAAAGGCAATCCCTGGCGCAATTAAAACTTGCGACAGTAGAAAATTATTTTTTGAAAAATTGACTGTAGAAAAGGCAATCCCTGGCGCAATTAAAATTTGCGACAGTAAAAAATTATTGTTTGAATAATTTACTATAGAAAAGGCAATCCCTGGCGGATTTAAAATTTGCGACAGTAAAAAATTATTTTTTGAAAAATTTACTATAGAAAAGGTAATCCCTGGCGCAATTACAATTTGCGACAGTAAAAAATTATTTTTTTGCAAAATTTACCTTAGAAAAGGCAATCCCTGGCGCAATTAAATTTTGCGACAGTAAAAAATTATTTTTTGAATAATTTACTATAGAAAAGGCAATCCCTGGCGCAATTAAAATTTGCGACAGTAAAAAATTATTTTTTGCAAAATTTAGTATAGAAGAGGCAATCCCTGGCGTATTTAAAATTTGCGACAGTATAAAATTCATTTGTGAAAAATTTACTATAGAAAAGGCAAACCCTGGCGTATTTAAAATTTGCGACAGTAAATAATTATTTTTTGAATAATTTATTATAGAAAAGGCAATCCCTGGCGTATTTAAAATTTGCGACAGTATAAAATTAAATTTTGAAAAATTTATCATAGAAAAGGCAATCCCTGGCGTAATTAAAATTTGCGACAGTAAAAAATTAATTTTTGAAAAATTTACGGCAGTAGAAAATTATTTTTTGAAAAATTTACTATAGAAAAGGCAATCCCTGGCGTATTTAAAATTTGCGACTGTAAAAAATTAATTTGTGAAAAATTTACTATAGAAAAGGCAATCCCTGGCGCAATTAAAATTTGCGACAGTAAAAAAATATTTTTTGCAAAATTTACTATAGAAGAGGCAATCCCTGGCGTATTTAAAATTTGCGACAGTATAAAATTATTTTTTGAAAAATTTACTGTAGAAAAGGCAATCCCTGGCGTATTTAAAATTTGCGACAGTAAAAAATTATTTTTTGAATAATTTACTATAGAAAAGGCAATTCCTGGCGTATTTAAAGTTTGCGACAGTAAAAAATTAATTAGTGAAAAATTTACTATAGAAAAGGTAATTCCTGGCGCAATAAAAATTTGCGACAGTAAAAAATTATTTTTTGCAAAATTTACTATAGCAGAGCAAATCCCTGGCGTATTTAAAATTTGCGACAGTATAAAATTAATTTTTGAAAAATTTCCGTAGAAAAGGCAATCCTTGGCGCAATTAAAATTTGCGACAGTAAAAAATTATTTTTTGAAAAATTTACTGTAGAAAACGCAATCCCTGGCGCAATTAAAACTTGCGACAGTAGAAAATTATTTTTTGAAAAATTTACTGTAGAAATGGCAATCCCTGGCGCAATTAAAATTTGCGACAGTAAAAAATTATTGTTTGAATAATTTACTATAGAAAAGGCAATCCCTGGCGCAATTAAAATTTGCGACAGTAAAAAATTATTTTTTGAATAATTTACTATAGAAAAGCAATCCCTGGCGGAATTAAAATTTGCGACAGTAAAAAATTATTTTTTGCAAAATTTAGTATAGAAGAGGCAATCCCTGGCGTATTTAAAATTTGCGACAGTAAAAAATTATTTTTTGAAAAATTTCCTGTAGAAAAGGCAATCCCTGGTGCAATTAAAACGTGCGACAGTAGAAAATTATTTTTTGAAAAATTTACTGTAGAAAAGGCAATCCCTGGCGCAATTAAAATTTGCGACAGTAAAACATTATTTTTTGCAAAATTTACTATAGAAGAGGCAATCCCTGGCGTATTTAAAATTTGCGACAGTATAAAATTATTTTTTGAAAAATTTACTGTAGAAAAGGCAATCCTTGGCGTTATTAAAATTTGCGACAGTAAAAAATTATTTTTTGAAAAATTTACTATAGAAAACGCAATCCCTGGCGCAATTAAAATTTGCGACAGTAAAAAATTATTTTTTGAATAATTTACTATAGAAAAGGCAATCCCTGGCGTTATTAAAATTTTCGACAGTATAAAATTAATTTTTGAAAAATTTACTGTAGAAAAGGCAATCCCTGGCGCAATTAAAATTTGCGACAGTAAAAAATTATTTGTTGAAAAATTGACTGTAGAAAAGGCAATCCCTGGCGCAATTAAAACTTGCGACAGTAGAAAATTATTTTTTGAAAAATTGACTGTAGAAAAGGCAATCCCTGGCGCAATTAAAATTTGCGACAGTAAAAAATTATTGTTTGAATAATTTACTATAGAAAAGGCAATCCCTGGCGGATTTAAAATTTGCGACAGTAAAAAATTATTTTTTGAAAAATTTACTATAGAAAAGGTAATCCCTGGCGCAATTACAATTTGCGACAGTAAAAAATTATTTTTTTGCAAAATTTACCTTAGAAAAGGCAATCCCTGGCGCAATTAAATTTTGCGACAGTAAAAAATTATTTTTTGAATAATTTACTATAGAAAAGGCAATCCCTGGCGCAATTAAAATTTGCGACAGTAAAAAATTATTTTTTGCAAAATTTAGTATAGAAGAGGCAATCCCTGGCGTATTTAAAATTTGCGACAGTATAAAATTCATTTGTGAAAAATTTACTATAGAAAAGGCAAACCCTGGCGTATTTAAAATTTGCGACAGTAAATAATTATTTTTTGAATAATTTATTATAGAAAAGGCAATCCCTGGCGTATTTAAAATTTGCGACAGTATAAAATTAAATTTTGAAAAATTTATCATAGAAAAGGCAATCCCTGGCGTAATTAAAATTTGCGACAGTAAAAAATTAATTTTTGAAAAATTTACGACAGTAGAAAATTATTTTTTGAAAAATTTACTATAGAAAAGGCAATCCCTGGCGTATTTAAAATTTGCGACTGTAAAAAATTAATTTGTGAAAAATTTACTATAGAAAAGGCAATCCCTGGCGCAATTAAAATTTGCGACAGTAAAAAAATATTTTTTGCAAAATTTACTATAGAAGAGGCAATCCCTGGCGTATTTAAAATTTGCGACAGTATAAAATTATTTTTTGAAAAATTTACTGTAGAAAAGGCAATCCCTGGCGTATTTAAAATTTGCGACAGTAAAAAATTATTTTTTGAATAATTTACTATAGAAAAGGCAATTCCTGGCGTATTTAAAGTTTGCGACAGTAAAAAATTAATTAGTGAAAAATTTACTATAGAAAAGGTAATTCCTGGCGCAATAAAAATTTGCGACAGTAAAAAATAATTTTTTGCAAAATTTACTATAGCAGAGCAAATCCCTGGCGTATTTAAAATTTGCGACAGTATAAAATTAATTTTTGAAAAATTTCCGTAGAAAAGGCAATCCTTGGCGCAATTAAAATTTGCGACAGTAAAAAATTATTTTTTGAAAAATTTACTGTAGAAAAGGCAATCCCTGGCGCAATTAAAACTTGCGACAGTAGAAAATTATTTTTTGAAAAATTTACTGTAGAAATGGCAATCCCTGGCGCAATTAAAATTTGCGACAGTAAAAAATTATTGTTTGAATAATTTACTATAGAAAAGGCAATCCCTGGCGGATTTAAAATTTGCGACAGTAAAAAATTATTTTTTGAAAAATTTACTATAGAAAAGGTAATCCCTGGCGTAATTACAATTTGCGACAGTAAAAAATTATTTTTTTGCAAAATTTACTATAGAAAAGGCAATCCCTGGCGGATTTAAAATTTGCGCAGTAAAAAATTATTTTTTGAAAAATTTACTATAGAAAAGGCAATCCCTGGCGCAATTAAAATTTGCGACAGTAAAAATTTATTTTTTGAAAAATTTACTGTAGAAAAGGCAATCCCTGGCGCAATTAAAAACTTGCGACAGTAGAAAATTATTTTTTGAAAAATTTACTGCAGAAAAGGCAATCCCTGGGCGCAATTAAAATTTGCGACAGTAAAACATTATTTTTTGCAAAATTTACTATAGAAGAGGCAATCCCTGGCGTATTTAAAATTTGCGACAGTATAATATTATTTTTTGAAAAATTTACTGTAGAAAAGGCAATCCTTGGCGTTATTAAAATTTGCGACAGTAAAAAAATTATTTTTTGAAAAATTTACTATAGAAAACGCAATCCCTGGCGCAATAAAAATTTGCGACAGTAAAAAATTATTTTTTGAATAATTTACTATAGAATAGGCAATCCCTGGCGTAATTAAAATTTGCGACAGTATAAAATTAATTTTTGAAAAATTTACTGTAGAAAAGGCAATCCCTGGGCGCAATTAAAATTTGCGACAGTAAAAAAATTATTTGTTGAAAAATTGACTGTAGAAAAGGCAATCCCTGGCGCAATTAAAAACTTGCGACAGTAGAAAATTATTTTTTGAAAAATTTACTGTAGAAAAAGCAATCCCTGGCGCAATTAAAATTTGCGACAGTAAAAAAATTATTGTTTGAATAATTTACTATAGAAAAGGCAATCCCTGGCGGATTTAAAATTTGCGACAGTAAAAAATTATTTTTGAAAAATTTACTATAGAAAAGGTAATCCCTGGCGCAATTAAAATTTGCGACAGTAAAAAATTATTTTTTGAATAATTTACTATAGAAAAGGCAATCCCTGGCGCAATTAAAATTTGCGACAGTAAAAAATTATTTTTTGCAAAATTTAGTATAGAAGAGGCAATCCTTGGCGTATTTAAAATTTGCGACAGTATAAAATTCATTTGTGAAAAATTTACTATAGAAAAGGCAAACCCTGGCGTATTTAAAATTTGCGACAGTAAATAATTATTTTTTGAATAATTTATTATAGAAAAGGCAATCCCTGGCGTATTTAAAATTTGCGACAGTATAAAATTAAATTTTGTAAAATTTATCATAGAAAAGGCAATCCCTGGCGTAATTAAAATTTGCGACAGTAAAAAATTAATTTTTGAAAAATTTACGACAGTAGAAAATTATTTTTTGAAAAATTTACTATAGAAAAGGCAATCCCTGGCGTATTTAAAATTTGCGACAGTAAAAAATTAATTTGTGAAAAATTTACTATAGAAAAGGCAATCCCTGGCGCAATTAAAATTTGCGACAGTAAAAAATTATTTTTTGCAAAATTTACTATAGAAGAGGCAATCCCTGGCGTATTTAAAATTTGCGGACAGTAAATATAAAATTATTTTTGAAAAATTTACTGTAGAAAAGGCAATCCCTGGCGTATTTAAAATTTGCGACAGTAAAAAATTATTTTTTTGAATAATTTACTATAGAAAAGGCAATTCCTGGCGTATGTAAAAATTTGCGACAGTAGAAAATTATTTTTTGAAAAATTTACTGTAGAAAAGGCAATTCCTGGCGCAATTAAAATTTGCGACAGTAGAAAATTATTTTTTGAAAAATTTACTGTAGAAAAGGCAATCCCTGGCGCAATTAAAATTTGCGAGAGTAAAAAATTATTTTTTGAATAATTTACTATAGAAAAGGCAATCCTTGGCGGATTTAAAATTTGCGACAGTAAAAAATTAATTTGTGAAAAATTTGTATAGAAAAGGTAAATCCCTGGCGCAATTAAAACTTGCGACAGTAAAAAAACTATTTTTTGTAAAATTTAGTATAGAAAAGGCAATCCCTGGCGTAATTAAAATTTGCGACAGTAGAAAATTAATTTGTGAAAAATTTACTATAGAAAAGGCAATCCCTGGCGGATTTAAAATTTGCCACAGTAAAAAAAATAATTTTGAAAAATTTACTATAGAATAGGAAATCCCTGGCGCAGTTAAAATTTGCGACAGTAAAAAATTATTTTTTGAATAATTTACTATAGAAAAGGCAGTCCCTGGCGCAATTAAAATTTGCGACAGTAAAAAAATTATTTTTTGCAAAATTTAGTATAGAAGAGGCAATCCCTGGCGTATTTAAAATTTGCGACAGTATAAAATTAATTTGTGAAAAATTTACTATAGAAAAGGCATTCCCTGGCGTATTAAAAATTTGCGACAGTAAAAAATTATTTTTTGAATAATTTACTATAGAAAAGGCAATCCCTGACGTATTTAAAATTTGCGACAGTATAAAATTAAATTTTTAAATATTTACTATAGAAAAAGGGCAATCCCTGGCGCAATTAAAATTTGCGACAGTAAAAAATTATTTTTTGAATAATTTACTATAGAAAAGGCAATCCCTGGCGTATTTAAAATTTGCGACAGTAAAAAATTAATTTGTGAAAAATTTACTATAGAAAAGGCAATCCCTGGCGCAATTAAAATTTGCGACAGTAAAAAAATTATTTTTTGCAAAATTTACTATAGAAGAGGCAATCCCTGGCGTATTTAAAATTTGCGACAGTATAAAATTATTTTTTGAAAATTTTACTGTAGAAAAGGCAATCCCTGGCGTATTTAAAATTTGCGACAGTAAAAAAATTATTTTTTGAATAATTTACTATAGAAAAGGCAATTCCTGGTGTATTTAAAATTTGCGACAGTAAAAAATTAATTAGTGAAAAATTTACTATAGAAAAGGTAATTCTTGGCGCAATAAAAATTTGCGACAGTAAAAAATTATTTTTTGCAAAATTTACTATAGAAGAGCAAATCCCTGGCGCAATTAAAACTTGCGACAGTAGAAAAATTATTTTTGGAAAAATTTACTGTAGAAATGGCAATCCCTGGCGCAATTAAAATTTGCGACAGTAAAAAATTATTGTTTGAATAATTTACTATAGAAAAGGCAATCCCTGGCGGATTTAAAATTTGCGACAGTAAAAAATTATTTTTTGAAAAATTTACTATAGAAATGGTAATCCCTGGCGTAATTACAATTTGCGACAGTAAAAAATTATTTTTTGCAAAATTTACTATAGAAAAGGCAATCCCTGGCGTATTTAAAATTTGCGACAGTAAAAAATTATTTTTTGAAAAATTTACTATAGAAAAGGCAATCCCTGGCGCAATTAAAATTTGCGACAGTAAAAATTTATTTTTTGCAAAATTTACTATAGAAGAGGCAATCCCTGGCGTATTTAAAATTTGCGATAGTATAAAATTATTTTTTGAAAAATTTACCGTAGAAAAGGCAATCCTTGGCGTAATTAAAATTTGCGACAGTAAAAAATTATTTTTTGAAAAGTTTACTATAGAAAAGGCAATCCCTGGAGTATTTAAAATTTGCTACAGTAAAAAATTATTTTTTGAAAAATTTACTATAGAAAAGGCAATCCCTGGCGCAATTAAAATTTGCGACAGTAAAAAGTTATTTTTTGAATAATTTACTATAGAAAAGGCAATCCCTGGCGGAATTAAAATTTGCGACAGTAAAAAATTATTTTTTGCAAAATTTAGTATAGAAGAGGCAATCCCTGGCGTATTTAAAATTTGCGACAGAAAAAAATTATTTTTTGAAAAATTTACTGTAGAAAAGGCAATCCCTGGCGCAATTAAAACTTGCGACAGTAGAAAATTATTTTTTGAAAAATTTACTGTAAAAAAGGCAATCCCTGGCGCAATTAAAATTTGCGACAGTAAAACATTATTTTTTGCAAAATTTACTATAGAAGAGGCAATCCCTGGCGTATTTAAAATTTGCGACAGTATAAAATTATTTTTTGAAAAATTTACTGTAGAAAAGGCAATCCTTGGCGTTATTAAAATTTGCGACAGTAAAAAATTATTTTTTGAAAAATTTACTATAGAAAACGCAATCCCTGGCGCAATTAAAATTTGCGACAGTAAAAAATTATTTTTTGAATAATTTACTATAGAAAAGGCAATCCCTGGCGTAATTAAAATTTGCGACAGTATAAAATTAATTTTTGAAAAATTTTCTGTAGAAAAGGCAATCCCTGGCGCAATTAAAATTTGCGACAGTAAAAAATTATTTGTTGAAAAATTGACTGTAGAAAAGGCAATCCCTGGCGCAATTAAAACTTGCGACAGTAGAAAATTATTTTTTGAAAAATTTACTGTAGAAAGGGCAATCCCTGGCGCAATTAAAATTTGCGACAGTAAAAAATTATTGTTTGAATAATTTACTATAGAAAAGGCAATCCCTGGCGGATTTAAAATTTGCGACAGTAAAAAATTATTTTTTGAAAAATTTACTATAGAAAAGGTAATCCCTGGCGCAATTACAATTTGCGACAGTAAAAAATTATTTTTTTGCAAAATTTACTATAGAAAAGGCAATCCCTGGCGTATTTAAAATTTGCGACAGTAAAAAATTATTTTTTGAAAAATTTATTATAGAAAAGGCAATCCCTGGCGCAATTAAAATTTGCGACAGTAAAAAATTATTTTTTGAATAATTTACTATAAAAAAGGCAATCCCTGGCGCAATTAAAATTTGCGACAGTAAAAAATTATTTTTTGCAAAATTTAGTATAGAACAGGCAATCCCTGGCGTATTTAAAACTTGCGACAGTATAAAATTCATTTGTGAAAAATTTACTATAGAAAAGGCAAACCCTGGCGTATTTAAAATTTGCGACAGTAAATAATTATTTTTTGAATAATTTATTATAGAAAAGGCAATCCCTGGCGTATTTAAAATTTGCGACAGTATAAAATTAAATTTTGAAAAATTTATCATAGAAAAGGCAATCCCTGGCGTAATTAAAATTTGCGACAGTAAAAAATTAATTTTTGAAAAATTTGCGACAGTATAAAATTAAATTTTGAAAAATTTACTATAGAAAAGGCAATCCCTGGCGTAAATAAAATTTGCGACAGTAAAAAAAATTAGTTTTTGAAAAATTTACTATAGAAAAGGCAATCCCTAGCGCAATTAAAATTTGCGACAGTAAAAAATTATTTTTTGAATAATTTACTATAGAAAAGGCAATCCCTGGCGTAATTAAAATTTGCGACAGTAAAAAATTAGTTTTTGAAAAATTTACTATAGAAAAGGCAATCCGTGGCGGAATTAAAATTTGCGACAGTAAAAAATTATTTTTTGAATAATTTACTATAGAAAAGGCAATCCCTGGCGTATTTAAAATTAGCGACAGTAAAAAATTAATTTTTGAAAAATTTACTATAGAAAAGGCAATCCCTGGCGTTATTAAAATTTGCGACAGTAAAAAATTATTTTTTGAAAAATTTACTGTAGAAAAGGCAATCCCTGGCGCAATTAAAATTTGCGACACTAGAAAATTATTTTTTGAAAAATTTACTATAGAAAAGGCAGTCCCTGGCGTATTTAAAATTTGCGACAGTATAAAATTATTTTTTGAATAATTTACTATAGAAAAGGCAATCCCTGGCGTATTTAAAATTTGCGACAGTATAAAATTATTTTTTGAAAAATTTACTGTAGAAAAGGCAATCCCTGGCGCAATTAAAATTTGCGACAGTAGAAAATTATTTTTTGAAAAATTTACTGTAGAAAAGGCAATTCCTGGCGCAATTAAAATTTGCGACAGTAGAAAATTATTTTTTGAAAAATTTACTGTAGAAAAGGCATCCCTGGCGCAATTAAAATTTGCGACAGTAAAAAATTATTTTTTGAATAATTTACTATAGAAAAGGCAATCCTTGGCGGATTTAAAATTTGCGACAGTAAAAAATTAATTTGTGAAAAATTTGTATAGAAAAGGTAATCCCTGGCGCAATTAAAACTTGCGACAGTAAAAAATTATTTTTTGTAAAATTTAGTATAGAAAAGGCAATCCCTGGAGTAATTAAAATTTGCGACAGTAGAAAATTAATTTGTGAAAAATTTACTATAGAAAAGGCAATCCCTGGCGGATTTAAAATTTGCCACAGTAAAAAAATAATTTTTGAAAAATTTACTATAGAATAGGCAATCCCTGGCGCAGTTAAAATTTGCGACAGTAAAAAATTATTTTTTGAATAATTTACTATAGAAAAGGCAGTCCCTGGCGCAATTAAAATTTGCGACAGTAAAAATTATTTTTTGCAAAATTTAGTATAGAAGAGGCAATCCCTGGCGTATTTAAAATTTGCGACAGTATAAAATTAATTTGTGAAAAATTTACTATAGAAAAGGCATTCCCTGGCGTATTTAAAATTTGCGGACAGTAAAAAATTATTTTTTGAATAATTTACTATAGAAAAAGGCAATCCCTGGCGTATTTAAAATTTGCGACAGTATAAAATTAAATTTTTAAATATTTACTATAGAAAAGGCAATCCCTGGCGCAATTAAAATTTGCGACAGTAAAAAATTTATTTTTTGAATAATTTACTATAGAAAAGGCAATCCCTGGCGTATTTAAAATTTGCGACAGTAAAAAATTAATTTGTGAAAAATTTACTATAGAAAAGGCAATCCCTGGCGTATTTAAAATTTGCGACAGTATAAAATTAATTTTTGAAAAATCTCCGTAGAAAAGGCAATCCTTGGCGCAATTAAAATTTGCGACAGTAAAAAATTATTTTTTGAAAAATTTACTGTAGAAAAGGCAATCCCTGGCGCAATTAAAACTTGCGACAGTAGAAAATTATTGTTTGAATAATTTACTATAGAAAGGCAATCCCTGGCGGATTTAAAATTTGCGACAGTAAAAAATTATTTTTTGAAAAATTTACTACAGAAAAGGTAATCCCTGGCGTAATTACAATTTGCGACAGTAAAAAATTATTTTTTTGCAAAATTTACTATAGAAAAGGCAATCCCTGGCGTATTTAAAATTTGCGACAGTAAAAAATTATTTTTTGAAAAATTTACTATAGAAAAGGCAATCCCTGGCGCAGTTAAAATTTGCGACAGTAAAAATTTATTTTTTTGCAAAATTTACTATAGAAGAGGCAATCCCTGGCGTATTTAAAATTTGCGATAGTATAAAATTATTTTTTGAAAAATTTACCGTAGAAAAGGCAATCCCTGGCGTAATTATAATTTGCGACAGTAAAAAATTATTTTTTGAAAAATTTACTGTAGAAAAGGCAATCCCTGGCGCAATTAAAATTTGCGACAGTAAAACATTATTTTTTGCAAAATTTACTATAGAAGAGGCAATCCCTGGCGAATTTAAAAATTTGCTACAGTAAAAAAATTATTTTTTGAAAAATTTACTATAGAAAAGGCAATCCCTGGCGCAATTAAAATTTGCGACAGTAAAAAATTATTTTTTGAATAATTTAGTATAGAAAAGGCAATCCCTGGCGGAATTAAAATTTGCGACAGTAAAAAATTATTTTTTTGCAAAATTTAGTATAGAAGAGGCAATCCCTGGCGTATTTAAAATTTGCGACAGTAAAAAAATTATTTTTTGAAAAATTTACTGTAGAAAAGGCAATCCCTGGCGCAATTAAAACTTGCGACAGTAGAAAAATTATTTTTTGAAAAATTTACTGTCGAAAAGGCAATCCCTGGCGCAATTAAAATTTGCGACAGTAAAACATTATTTTTTGCAAAATTTACTATAGAAGAGGCAATCCCTGGCGTATTTAAAATTTGCGACAGTATAAAATTATTTTTTGAAAAATTTACTGTAGAAAAGGCAATCCTTGGCGTTATTAAAATTTGCGACAGTAAAAAATTATTTTTTGAAAAATTTACTATAGAAAAACGCAATCCCTGGCGCAATTAAAATTTGCGACAGTAAAAAATTATTTTTTGAATAATTTACTATAGAAAAGGCAATCCCTGGCGTAATTAAAATATGCGACAGTATAAAATTAATTTTTGAAAAATTTACTGTAGAAAAGGCAATCCCTGGCGCAATTAAAATTTGCGACAGTAAAAAAATTATTTGTTGAAAAATTGACTGTAGAAAAGGCAATCCCTGGCGGATTTAAAATTTGCGACAGTAAAAAAATTATTTTTGAAAAATTTACTATAGAAAAGGTAATCCCTGGCGCAATTACAATTTGCGACAGTAAAAAAATTATTTTTTTGCAAAATTTACTATAGAAAAGGCAATCCCTGGCGTATTTAAAATTTGCGACAGTAAAAAATTATTTTTTGAAAAATTTATTATAGAAAAGGCAATCCCTGGCGCAATTAAAATTTGCGACAGTAAAAAATTATTTTTGGAATAATTTACTATAGAAAAGGCAATCCCTGGCGCAATTAAAATTTGCGACACTAAAAAAATTATTTTTTGCAAAATTTAGTATAGAACAGGCAATCCCTGGCGTATTTAAAATTTGCGACAGTATAAAATTCATTTGTGAAAAATTTACTATAGAAAAGGCAAACCCTGGCGTATTTAAAATTTGCGACAGTAAATAATTATATTTTGAATAATTTATTATAGAAAAGGCAATCCCTGGCGTATTTAAAATTTGCGACAGTATAAAATTAAATTTTGAAAAATTTATCATAGAAAAAGGCAATCCCTGGCGTAATTAAAATTAGCGACAGTAAAAAATTAATTTTTGAAAAATTTACGACAGTAGAAAATTATTTTTTGAAAAATTTACTATAGAAAAGGCAATCCCTGGCGTATTTAAAATTTGCGACAGTAAAAAATTATTTTTTGAATAATTTACTATAGAAAAGGCAATCCCTGGCCTATTTAAAATTTGCGACAGTATAAAATTAAATTTTGAAAAATTTACTATAGAAAAGGCAATCCCTGGCGTAATTAAAATTTGCGACAGTAAAAAAATTAGTTTTTGAAAAATTTACTATAGAAAAGGCAATCCCTAGCGCAATTAAAATTTGCGACAGTAAAAAATTATTTTTTGAATAATTTACTATAGAAAAGGCAATCCCTGGCGTAATTAAAATTTGCGACAGTAAAAAATTAGTTTTGAAAAATTTACTATAGAAAAGGCAATCCCTGGCGCAATTAAAATTTGCGACAGTAGAAAATTATTTTTTGAAAAATTTACTGTAGAAAAGGCAATTCTGGCGCAATTAAAATTTGCGACAGTAGAAAATTATTTTTTGAAAAATTTACTGTAGAAAAGGCAATCCCTGGCGCAATTAAAATTTGCGACAGTAAAAAATTATTTTTGAATAATTTACTATAGAAAAGGGAATCCTTGGCGGATTTAAAATTTGCGACAGTAAAAAATTAATTTGTGAAAAATTTGTATAGAAAAGGTAATCCCTGGCGCAATTAAAACTTGCGACAGTAAAAAATTATTTTTTGTAAAATTTAGTATAGAAAAGGCAATCCCTGGCGTAATTAAAATTTGCGACAGTAGAAAATTAATTTGTGAAAAATTTACTATAGAAAAGGCAATCCCTGGCGGATTTAAAATTTGCCACAGTAAAAAAATAATTTTTGAAAAATTTACTATAGAAAAGGCAATTCCTGGCGCAGTTAAAATTTGCGACAGTAAAAAATTATTTTTTGAATAATTTACTATAGAATAGGCAATCCCTGGCGCAATTAAAATTTGCGACAGTAAGAAATTATTTTTTTGCAAAATTTAGTATAGAAGAGGCAATCCCTGGCGTATTTAAAATTTGCGACAGTATAAAATTAATTTGTGAAAAATTTACTATAGAAAAGGCATTCCCTGGCGTATTTAAAATTTGCGACAGTAAAAAATTATTTTTTGAATAATTTACTATAGAAAAAGGCAATCCCTGGCGTATTTAAAATTTGCGACAGTATAAAATTAAATTTTTAAATATTTACTATAGAAAAGGCAATCCCTGGCGTAATTAAAATTTGCGACAGTAAAAAATTAGTTTTTGAAAAATTTACTATAGAGAAGGCAATCCCTGGCGTATGTAAAATTTGCGACAGTAAAAAATTATTTTTTGCAAAATTTACTATAGAAGAGGCAATCCCTGGCGTATTTAAAATTTGCGACAGTAAAAAATTATTTTTTGCAAAATTTACTATAGAAAAGGCAATCCCTGGCGTATTTAAAATTTGAGACAGTAAAAAATTAATTTTTGAAAAATTTACTATAGAAAAGGCAATCCCTGGCGTAATTAAAATTTGTGACAGTAAAACATTATTTTTTGAAAAATTTACTGTAGAAAAGGCAATCCCTGGCGCAATTAAAATTTGCGACAGTAGAAAATTATTTTTTGAAAAATTTACTATAGAAAAGGCAATCCCTGGCGTATTTAAAATTTGCGACAGTAAAAAATTATTTTTTGAATAATTTATTATAGAAAAGGCAATCCCTGGCGTATTTAAAATTTGCGACAGTATAAAATTAAATTTTGAAAAATTTACTATAGAAAGTGCAATCCCTGGCGTAATTAAAATTTGCGACAGTAAAAAATTAGTTCTTGAAAAATTTACTATAGAAAAGTCAATCCCTGGCGCAATTAAAATTTGCGACAGTACAAAATTATTTTTTGAATAATTTACTATAGAAAAGGCAATCCCTGGCGTATTTAAAATTTGAGACAGTAAAAAATTAATTTGTGAAAAATTTACTATAGAAAAGCAATCCCTGGCGCAATTAAGATTTGCGACAGTAAAAAATTATTTTTTGCAAAATTTACTATAGAAGAGGCAATCCCTGGCGTATTTAAAATTTGCGACAGTATAAAATTATTTTTTGAAAAATTTACTGTAGAAAAGGCAATCCCTGGCGTATTTAAAATTTGCGACAGTAAAAAATTATTTTTTGAATAATTTACTATAGAAAAGGCAATCCCTGGCGTATTTAAAATTTGCGACAGTAAAAAATTAATTAGAGAAAAATTTACTATAGAAAAGGTAATTCCTGGCGCAATTAAAATTTGCGACAGTAAAAAATTTTTTTTTGCATAATTTACTATAGAAGAGCCAATCCCTGGCGTATTTAAAATTTGCGACAGTATAAAATTAATTTTTGAAAAATTTTCTGTAGAAATGGCAATCCCTGGCGCAATTAAAATTTGCGACAGTAAAAAATTATTTTTTGAAAAATTTACTGTAGAAAAGGCAATACCTGGCGCAGATAAAATTTGCGACAGTATAAAATTAAATTTTGAAAAATTTACTATAGAAAAGGCAATCCCTGGCTTAATTAAAATTTGCGACAGTAAAAAATTAGTTTTTGAAAAATTTACTATAGAAAAGGCGATACCTAGCGCAATTAAAATTTGCGACAGTAAAAAATTATTTTTTGAATAATTTACTATAGAAAAGGCAATCCCTGGCGTATTTAAAATTTGCGACAGTAAAAAATTAATTTGTGAAAAATTTACTATAGAAAAGGCAATCCCTGGCGCAATTAAAATTTGCGACAGTAAAAAATTATTTTTTGCAAAATTTACTATAGAAGTGGCAATCCCTGGCGTATTTAAAATTTGCGACAGTATAAAATTATTTTTTGAAAAATTTACTGTAGAAAAGGCAATCCCTGGCGCAGTTAAAACTTGCGACAGTAGAAAATTATTTTTTGAAAAATTTACTGTAGAAATGGCAATCCCTGGCGCAGATAAAATTTGCGACAGTAAAAAATTATTGTTTGAATAATTTACTATAGAAAAGGCAATCCCTGGCGGATTTAAAATTTGCGACAGTAAAAAATTATTTTTTGAAAAATTTACTATAGAAAATGTAATCCCTGGCGCAATTACAATTTGCGACAGTAAAAAATTATTTTTTTTGCAAAATTTACTATAGAAAAGGCAATCCTTGGCGTATTTAAAATTTGCGACAATAAAAAATTATTTTTTGAAAAATTTACTATAGAAAAGGCAATCCCTGGCGCAATTAAAATTTGCGACAGTAAAAAATTATTTTTTGCAAAATTTACTATAGAAGAGGCAATCCCTGGCGTATTTAAAATTTGCGACAGTATAAAATTATTTTTTGAAAAATTAACTGTAGAAAAGGCAATCCCTGGCGTAATTAAAATTTGCGACAGTAAAAAATTATTTTTTGAAAAATTTACTATAGAAAAGCAATCCCTGGCGTATTTAAAATTTGCGACAATAAAAAATTATTTTTTGAAATATTTACTATAGAAAAGGCAATCCCTGGCGCAATTAAAATTTGCGACAGTAAAAAATTATTTTTTGAATAATTTACTATAGAAAAGGCAATCCCTGGCGGAATTAAAATTTGCGAGAGTAAAAAATTATTTTTTGCAAAATTTAGTATAGAAGAGGCAATCCCTGGCGTATTTAAAATTTGCGACAGTATAAAATTATTTTTTGAAAAATTTACTGTAGAAAAGGCAATCCCTGGCGCAATTAAAATTTCCGACAGTAAAAAATTATTTTTTGAAAAATTTACTATAGAAAAGGCAATCCCTGGCGTATTTAAAATTTGCGACAGTATAAAATTAAATTTTGAAAAATTTACCATAGAAAAGGCAATCCCTAGCGTAGTTAAAATTTGCGAAAGTAAAAAATTAGTTTTTGAAAAATTTACTATAGAAAAGGCCATCCCTGGCGTATTTAAAATTTGCGACAGTAAAAAATTATTTTTTGCAAAATTTACTATAGAAGAGGCAATCCCTGGCGTATTTAAAATTTGCGACAGTAAAAAATTATTTTTTGCAAAATTTACTATAGAAAAGGCAATACCTGGCGTATTTAAAATTTCCGACAGTAAAAAATTAATTTTTGAAAAATTTACTATAGAAAAGGCAATCCCTGGCGTAATTAAAATTTGCGACAGTAAAAAATTATTTTTTGAAAAATTTACTGTAGAAAAGGCAATCCCTGGCGCAATTAAAATTTGCGACAGTAGAAAATTATTTTTTGAAAAATTTACTATAGAAAAGGCAATCCCTGGCGTATTTAAAATTTGCGACAGTAAAAAATTAATTTTTGAAAAATTTACTATAAAAAAGGCAATCCCTGGCGTATTTAAAATTTGCGACAGTATAAAATTAAATTTTGAAAAATTTACTATAGAAAAGGCAATCCCTGGCGTAATTAAAATTTGCGACAGTAAAAAATTAATTTTTGAAAAATTTACTATAAAAAAGGCAATCCCTGGCGCAATTAAAATTTGCGACAGTAAAAAATTATTTTTTGAATAATTTACTATAGAAAAGGCAATCCCTGGCGTATTTAAAATTTGCGACAGTATAAAATTATTTTTTGAAAAATTTACTGTAGAAAACGCAATCCCTGGCGTAATTAAAATTTGCGACAGTAAAAAATTATTTTTTGAAAAATTTACTATAGAAAAGGCAATCTCTGGCGTATTTAAAATTTGCGACAGTAAAAAATAATTTTTTGAAAAATTTACTATAGAAAAGGCAATCCCTGGCGCAATTAAAATTTGCGACAATAAAAAATTATTTTTTGAATAATTTACTATAGAAAAGGCAATCCCTGGCGGAATTAAAATTTGCGACAGTAAAAAATTATTTTTTGCAAAATTTAGTATAGAAGGGGCAATCCCTGGCGTATTTAAAATTTGCGACAGTAAAAAATTATTTTTTGAAAAATTTACTGTAGAAAAGGCAATCCCTGGCGCAATTAAAACTTGCGACAGTAGAAAATTATTTTTTGAAAAATTTACTGTAGAAAAGGCAATCCCTGGCGCAATTAAAATTTGCGACAGTAAAACATTATTTTTTGCAAAATTTACTATAGAAAAGGCAATCCCTGGCGTATTTAAAATTTGCGACAGTATAAAATTATGTTTTGAAAAATTTACTGTAGAAAAGGCAATCCCTGGCGTAAATAAAATTTGCGACAGTAAAAAATTATTTTTTGAAAAATTTACTATAGAAAACGCAATCCCTGGCGCAATTAAAATTTGCGACAGTAAAAAATTATTTTTTGAAAAATTTAGTATAGAAGGGGCAATCCCTGGCGTATTTAAAATTTGCGACAGTAAAAAATTATTTTTTGAAAAATTTACTGTAGAAAAGGCAATCCCTGGCGCAATTAAAACTTGCGACAGTAGAAAATTATTTTTTGAATAATTTACTATAGAAAAGGCAATCCCTGGCGCAATTAAAATTTGCGACAGTATAAAATTATTTTTTGAAAAATTTACTGTAGAAAAGGCAATCCCTGGCGCAATTAAAATTTGCGACAGTAAAAAATTATTTTTTGAAAAATTTACTGTAGAAAAGGCAATCCCTGGCGCAATTAAAACTTGCGACAGTAGAAAATTATTTTTTGAAAAATTTACTGTAGAAAAGGCAATCCCTGGCGCAATTAAAATTTGCGACAGTAAAAAATTATTGTTTGAATAATTTACTATAGAAAAGGCAATCCCTGGCGGATTTAAAATTTGCGACAGTAAAAAATTATTTTTTGAAAAATTTACTATAGAAAAGGTAATCCCTGGCGCAATTACATTTTTCGACAGTAAAAAATTATTTTTTTGCAAAATTTACTATAGAAAAGGCAATCCCTGGCGCATTTAAAATTTGCGACAGTAAAAAATTATTTTTTGAAAAATTTATTATAGAAAAGGCAATCCCTGGCGCAATTAAAATTTGCGACAGTAAAAAATTATTTTTTGAATAATTTACTATAGAAAAGGGAATCCCTGGCGCAATTAAAATTTGCGAAAGTAAAAAATTATTTTTTGCAAAATTTAATATAGAAGAGGCAATCCCTGGCGTATTTAAAATTTGCGACAGTATAAAATTCATTTGTGAAAAATTTACTATAGAAAAGGCAAAACCTGGCGTATTTAAAATTTGCGACAGTAAATAATTATTTTTTGAATAATTTACTATAGAAAAGGCAATCCCTGGCGTATTTAAAATTTGCGACAGTATAAAATTAAATTTTGAAAAATTTACAATAGAAAAGGCAATACCTGGCGTAATTAAAATTTGCGACAGTAAAAAATTAGTTTTTGAAAAATTTACTATAGAAAAGGCCATCCCTGGCGTATTTAAAATTAGCGACAGTAAAAAATTATTTTTTGCAAAATTTACTATAGAAGACGCAATCCCTGGCGTATTTAAAATTTGCGACAGTAAAAAATTATTTTTTGCAAAATTTACTATAGAAAATTCAATACCTGGCGTATTTAAAATTTGCGACAGTAAAAAATTAATTTTTGAAAAATTTACTATAGAAAAGGCAATCCCTGGCGTAGTTAAAATTTGCGACAGTAAAAAATTATTTTTTGAAAAATTTACTGTATAAAAAAAGCAATCCCTGGCGCAATTAAAATTTGCGACAGTAGAAAATTATTTTTTGAAAAATTTACTATAGAAAAGGCAATCCCTGGCGTATTTAAAATTTGCGACAGTAAAAAATTGTTTTTTGAATAATTTACTATAGAAGAGGCAATCCCTGGCGTATTTAAAATTTGCGACAGTATAAAATTAAATTTTGAAAAATTTACTATAGAAAAGGCAATCCCTGGCGTAATTAAAATTTGCGACAGTAAAAAATTAATTTTTGAAAAATTTACTATAGAAAAGGCAATCCCTGGCGCAATTAAAATTTGCGACAGTAAAAAATTATTTTTTGAATAATTTACTATAGAGAAGGCAATCCCTGGCGTATTTAATATTTGCGACAGTAAAAAATTAATTTGTGAAAAATTTACTAGAGAAAAGGCAATCCCTGGCGCAATTAAAATTTGCGACAGTAAAAAATTATTTTTTGCAAAATTTACTATAGAAGAGGCAATCCCTGGGGTATTTAAAATTTGCGACAGTATAAAATTATTTTTTGAAAAATTTACTGTAGAAAAGGCAATCCCTGGCGTATTTAAAATTTGCGACAGTAAATAATTATTTTTTGAATAATTTACTATAGAAAAGGCAATCCCTGGCGTATTTAATATTTGCGACAGTAAAAAATTAATTTGTGAAAAATTTACTAGAGAAAAGGCAATCCCTGGCGCAATTAAAATTTGCGACAGTAAAAAATTATTTTTTGAAAAATTTACTGTATAAAAAAAGCAATCCCTGGCGCAATTAAAATTTGCGACAGTAGAAAATTATTTTTTGAAAAATTTACTATAGAAAAGGCAATCCCTGGCGTATTTAAAATTTGCGACAGTAAAAAATTGTTTTTTGAATAATTTACTATAGAAGAGGCAATCCCTGGCGTATTTAAAATTTGCGACAGTATAAAATTAAATTTTGAAAAATTTACTATAGAAAAGGCAATCCCTGGCGTAATTAAAATTTGCGACAGTAAAAAATTAATTTTTGAAAAATTTACTATAGAAAAGGCAATCCCTGGCGCAATTAAAATTTGCGACAGTAAAAAATTATTTTTTGAATAATTTACTATAGAAGAGGCAATCCCTGGCGTATTTAAAATTTGCGACAGTAAAAAATTAATTAGTGAAAAATTTACTATAGAACAGGTAATTCCTGGCGCAATTAAAATTTGCGACAGTAAAAAATTATTTTTTGCAAAATTTAATAGAGAAGAGCCAATCCCTGGCGTATTTAAAATTTGCGACAGTATAAAATTAATTTTTGAAAAATTTACTGTAGAAAAGGCAATTCCTGGCGCAATTAAATTTGCGACTGTAAAAAATTATTTTTTGAAAAATTTACTGTAGAAAAGGCAATCCCTGGCGCCATTAAAACTTGCGACAGTAGAAAATTATTTTTTTAAAAATTTACTGTAGAAAAGGCAATTAAAATTTGCGACAGTAAAAAATTATTGTTTGAATAGTTTACTATAGAAAAGGCAATCCCTGGCGGCTTTAAAATTTGCGACAGTAAAAAATTATTTTTTGAAAAATTTACTATAGAAAAGGTAATACCTGGCGCAATTACAATTTGCGACAGTAAAAAATTATTTTTTTGCAAAATTTACTATAGAAAAGGCAATCACTGGCGTATTTAAAATTTGCGACATAAAAAAATTATTTTTTGAAAAATTTACTACAGAAAAGGCAATCCCTGGCGCAATTAAAATTTGCGACAGTAAAAAATTATTTTTTGCAAAATTTTCTATAGAAGAGGCAATCCCTGGCGTATTTAAAATTTGCGACAGTATAAAATTATTTTTTGAAAAATTTACTGTAGAAGAGGCAATCCCTGGCGTAATTAAAATTTGCGACAGTAAAAAATTATTTTTTGAAAAATTTACTATAGAAAAGGCAATCCCTGGCGTGTTTAAAATTTGCGACAGTAAAAAATTATTTTTTGAAAAATTTACTATAGAAAAGGCAATCCCTGGCGCAATTAAAATTTGCGACAGTAAAAAATTATTTTTTGCAAAATTTACTATAGAAGAGGCAATCCCTGGCGTATTTAAAACTGGCGACAGTAGAAAATTATTTTTTGAATAATTTACTGTAGAAAAGGCAATCCCTGGCGTAATTAAAATTTGCGACAGTAAAAAATTATTTTTGAAAAATTTACTATAGAAAACGCAATCCCTGGCGCAATTAAAATTTGCGACAGTAAAAAATTATTTTTTTGAATAATTTACTATAGAAAAGGCAATCCCTGGCGCAGTTAAAATTTGCGACAGTATAAAATTAATTTTTGAAAAATTTACTGTAGAAAAGGCAATCCTGGCGCAATTAAAATTTGCGACAGTAAAAAATTATTTTTGAAAAATTTACTGTAGAAAAGGCAATCCCTGGCGCAATTAAAACTTGCGACAGTAGAAAATTATTTTTTGAAAAATTTACTGTAGAAAAGGCAATCCCTGGCGCCATTAAAATTTGCGACAGTAAAAAATTATTGTTTGAATAATTTACTATAGAAAAGGCAATCCCTGGCGCAATTAAAATTTGCGACAGTAAAAAATTATTGTCTGAATAATTTACTATAGAAAAGGCAATCCCTGGCGGATTTAAAATTTGCGACAGTAAAAAATTATTTTTTGAAAAATTTACTATAGAAAAGGTAATCCCTGCGCAATTACAATTTGCGACAGTAAAAAATTATTTTTTTGCAAAATTTACTATAGAAAAGGCAATCCCTGGAGTATTTAAAATTTGCGACAGTAAAAAAATTATTTTTTGAAAAATTTATTATAGAAAAGGCAATCCCTGGCGCAATTAAAATTTGCGACAGTAAAAAATTTTTTTTTGAATAATTTACTATACAAAAGGCAATCCCTGGCGCAACTAAAATTTGCGACAGTAAAAAATTATTTTTTGCAAAATTTAGTATAGAAGAGGCAATCCCTGGCGTATTTAAAATTTGCGACAGTATAAAATAAAATTTTGAAAAATTTACCATAGAAAAGGCAATCCCTGGCGTAATTAAAATTTGCGACAGTAAAAAATTAGTTTTTGAAAAATTTACTATAGAAAAGGCAATCCCTGGCGTATTTAAAATTTGCGACAGTAAAAAATTATTTTTTGCAAAATTTACTATAGAAAGGGCAATACCTGGCGTATTTAAAATTTGCGACAGTAAAAAATTAATTTTGAAAAATTTACTATAGAAAAGGCAATCCCTGGCGTAATTAAAATTTGCGACAGTAAAAAATTATTTTTTGAAAAATTTACTGTAGAAAAGGCAATCCCTGGCACAATTAAAATTTGCGACAGTAGAAAATTATTTTTTGAAAAATTTACTATAGAAAAGGCTATACCTGGCGTATTTAAAATTTGCGACAGTAAAAAATTATTTTTTGAATAATTTACTATAGAAAAGGCAATCCCTGGCGTATTTAAAATTTGCGACAGTATAAAATTAAATTTTGAAAAATTTACTATAGAAAAGGCAATGCCTGGCGTAATTAGAATTTGCGACAGTAAAAAATTAGTTTTTTAAAAATTTAATATAGAAAAGGCAATCCCTGGCGCAATTAAAATTTGCGACAGTAAAAAATTATTTTTTGAATAATTTACTATAGAAAAGGCAATCCCTGGCCTATTTAAAATTTGCGACAGTAAAAAATTAATTTGTGAAAAATTTACTAGAGAAAAGGCAATCCCTGGCGCAATTAAAATTTGCGACAGTAAAAATTTATTTTTTGCTAAATTTACTATAGAAGAGGCAATCCCTGGCGTATTTAAAATTTGCGACAGTATAAAATTATTTTTTGAAAAATTTACTGTAGAAAAGGCAATCCCTGGCGTATTTAAAATTTGCGACAGTAAAAAATTATTTTTTGAATAATTTACTATAGAAAAGGCAATCCCTGGCGTATTTAAAATTTGCGAAAGTAAAAAATTAATTAGTGAAAAATTTACTATAGAAAAGGTAATTCCTGGCGCAATTAAAATTTGCGACAGTAAAAAATTATTTTTTGCAAAATTTAATATAGAAAAGCCAATCCCTGTCGTATTTAAAATTTGCGACAGTATAAAATTAATTTTGGAAAAATTTACTGTAGAAAAGGCAATCCCTGGCGCAATTAAAATTTGCGACAGTAAAAAATTATTTTTTGCAAAAAATTACTATAGAAGAGGCAATCCCTGGCGTATTTAAAATTTGCGACAGTAAAAAATTAATTTGTGAAAAATTTACTATAGAAAACGCAATCCCTGGCGCAATAAAAATTTGCGACAGTAAAAAATTAATTTTTGCAAAATTTACTGTAGAAGAGGCAATCCCTGGCGTATTTAAAATTTGCGACAGTATAAAATTATTTTTTGAAAAATTTTCTGTAGAAAAGGCAATCCCCGGCGTATTTAAAACTTGCGACAGTAAAAAATTATTTGTTGAATAATTTACTATAGAAAAGGCAATCCCTGGCGTATTTAAAATTTGCGACAGTAAAAAATTAATTTGTGAAAAATTTACTATAGAAAAGGCAATCCTTGGCGCAATTAAAATTTGCGACAGTAAAAAATTATTTTTTGCAAAATTTACTATAGAAGAGGCAATCCCTGGAGTATTGAAAATTTGCGACAGTATAAAATTAATTTTTGAAAAATTTACTGTAGAAAAGGCAATCCCTGGCGCAATTAAAATTTGCGACAGTAGAAAATTATTTTTTGAAAAATTTACTGTAGAAAAGGCAATCCCTGGCGCAATTAAAATTTGCGACAGTAAAAAATTATTTTTTGAATAATTTACTATAGGAAAGGCAATCCCTGGCGGATTTAAAATTTGCGATAGTAAAAAATTAATTTGTGAAAAATTTACTATAGAAAAGGCAATCCCTGGCGCAATTAAAATTTTCGACAGTAAAAAATTATTTTTTGCAAAATTTACTATAGAAGAGCCAATCCCTGGCGTATTTAAAATTTGCGACAGTATAAAATTAATTTTTGAAAAATTTACTGTAGAAAAGGCAATCCCTGGCGTAATTAAAATTTGCGAGAGTAAAAAATTATATTTTTAAAAATTTACTATAGAAAAGGCAATCCCTGGCGTAATTAGAATTTGCGACAGTAAAAAATTAGTTTTTTAAAAATTTAATATAGAAAAGGCAATCCCTGGCGCAATTAAAATTTGCGACAGTAAAAAATTATTTTTTGAATAATTTACTATAGAAAAGGCAATCCCTGGCCTATTTAAAATTTGCGACAGTAAAAAATTAATTTTTGAAAAATTTACTATAGAAAAGGCAATCCCTGGCGTAATTAAAATTTGCGACAGTAAAAAATTATTTTTTGAAAAATTTACTGTAGAAAAGGCAATCCCTGGCACAATTAAAATTTGCGACAGTAGAAAATTATTTTTTGAAAAATTTACTATAGAAAAGGCTATACCTGGCGTATTTAAAATTTGCGACAGTAAAAAATTATTTTTTGAATAATTTACTATAGAAAAGGCAATCCCTGGCGTATTTAAAATTTGCGACAGTATAAAATTAAATTTTGAAAAATTTACTATAGAAAAGGCAATCCCTGGCGTAATTAGAATTTGCGACAGTAAAAAATTAGTTTTTTAAAAATTTAATATAGAAAAGGCAATCCCTGGCGCAATTAAAATTTGCGACAGTAAAAAATTATTTTTTGAATAATTTACTATAGAAAAGGCAATCCCTGGCCTATTTAAAATTTGCGACAGTAAAAAATTAATTTGTGAAAAATTTACTAGAGAAAAGGCAATCCCTGGCGCAATTAAAATTTGCGACAGTAAAAATTTATTTTTTGCTAAATTTACTATAGAAGAGGCAATCCCTGGCGTATTTAAAATTTGCGACAGTATATAATTATTTTTTGAAAAATTTACTGTAGAAAAGGCAATCCCTGGCGTATTTAAAATTTGCGACAGTAAAAAATTATTTTTTGAATAATTTACTATAGAAAAGGCAATCCCTGGCGTATTTAAAATTTGCGAAAGTAAAAAATTAATTAGTGAAAAATTTACTATAGAAAAGGTAATTCCTGGCGCAATTAAAATTTGCGACAGTAAAAAATTATTTTTTGCAAAATTTAATATAGAAAAGCCAATCCCTGTCGTATTTAAAATTTGCGACAGTATAAAATTAATTTTGGAAAAATTTACTGTAGAAAAGGCAATCCCTGGCGCAATTAAAATTTGCGACAGTAAAAAATTATTTTTTGCAAAAAATTACTATAGAAGAGGCAATCCCTGGCGTATTTAAAATTTGCGACAGTAAAAAATTAATTTGTGAAAAATTTACTATAGAAAACGCAATCCCTGGCGCAATAAAAATTTGCGACAGTAAAAAATTAATTTTTGCAAAATTTACTGTAGAAGAGGCAATCCCTGGCGTATTTAAAATTTGCGACAGTATAAAATTATTTTTTGAAAAATTTTCTGTAGAAAAGGCAATCCCCGGCGTATTTAAAACTTGCGACAGTAAAAAATTATTTGTTGAATAATTTACTATAGAAAAGGCAATCCCTGGCGTATTTAAAATTTGCGACAGTAAAAAATTAATTTGTGAAAAATTTACTATAGAAAAGGCAATCCTTGGCGCAATTAAAATTTGCGACAGTAAAAAATTATTTTTTGCAAAATTTACTATAGAAGAGGCAATCCTTGGAGTATTGAAAATTTGCGACAGTATAAAATTAATTTTTGAAAAATTTACTGTAGAAAAGGCAATCCCTGGCGCAATTAAAATTTGCGACAGTAGAAAATTATTTTTTGAAAAATTTACTGTAGAAAAGGCAATCCCTGGCGCAATTAAAATTTGCGACAGTAAAAAATTATTTTTTGAATAATTTACTATAGGAAAGGCAATCCCTGGCGGATTTAAAATTTGCGATAGTAAAAAATTAATTTGTGAAAAATTTACTATAGAAAAGGCAATCCCTGGCGCAATTAAAATTTTCGACAGTAAAAAATTATTTTTTGCAAAATTTACTATAGAAGAGCCAATCCCTGGCGTATTTAAAATTTGCGACAGTATAAAATTAATTTTTGAAAAATTTACTGTAGAAAAGGCAATCCCTGGCGTAATTAAAATTTGCGAGAGTAAAAAATTATATTTTTAAAAATTTACTATAGAAAAGGCAATCCCTGGCGTAATTAAAATTTTCGACAGTAAAAAATTAATTTGTGAAAAATTTACTATAGAAAAGGCAATCCCTGGGGCAATTAAAATTTGTGACAGTAAAAAATTATTTTTTGCAAAAATTACTATAGAAGAGGCAATCCCTGGGGGATTTAAAATTTGCGACAGTAAAAAATTATTTTTTGAAAAATTTACTATAGAAAAGGCAATCCCTGGCGTAATTAAAATGTTCGAAAGTAAAAAATTAATTTGTGAAAAATTTACTATAGAAAAGGCAATCCTTGGCGCAATTAAAATTTGCGACAGTAAAAAATTATTTTTTGCAAAAATTACTATAGAAGAGGCAATCCCTGGCGTATTTAAAATTTGCGACAGTAAAAAATTAATTTGTGAAAAATTTACTATAGAAAAGGCAATCCCTGGCGCAATTAAAATTTGCGACAGTAAAAAATAATTTTTTCAAAATTTACTATAGAAGAGCCAATCCCTGGCGTATTTAAAATTTGCGACAGTATAAAATTAATTTTTGAAAAATTTACTGTAGAAAAGTAAATCCCTGGCGCAATTAAAACTTGCGACAGTAGAAAATTATTTTTTGAAAAATTTACTATAGAAGAGCCAATCCCTGGCGTATTTAAAATTTGCGACAGGATAAAATTAATTTTTGAAAAATTTACTGTAGAAAAGGCAATCGCTGGCGCAGTTAAAACTTGCGACAGTAGAAAATTATTTTTTGAAAAATTTACTCTATCAAAGGCAAAACCTGGCGCAATTAAAATTTGCGACAGTAAAAAATTATTGTTTGAATAATTTACTATAGAAAAGGCAATCCCTGGCGTATTTAAAATTTGCGACAGTAAAAAATTATTTTTTGAATAATTTACTATAGAAAAGGCAATCCCTGGCGTATTTAAAATTTGCGACAGTATAAAATTAAATTTTGAAAAATTTACTATAGAAAAGGCAATCCCTGGCGTAATTAGAATTTGCGACAGTAAAAAATTAGTTTTTTAAAAATTTAATATAGAAAAGGCAATCCCTGGCGCAATTAAAATTTGCGACAGTAAAAAATTATTTTTTGAATAATTTACTATAGAAAAGGCAATCCCTGGCCTATTTAAAATTTGCGACAGTAAAAAATTAATTTGTGAAAAATTTACTAGAGAAAAGGCAATCCCTGGCGCAATTAAAATTTGCGACAGTAAAAATTTATTTTTTGCTAAATTTACTATAGAAGAGGCAATCCCTGGCGTATTTAAAATTTGCGACAGTATAAAATTATTTTTTGAAAAATTTACTGTAGAAAAGGCAATCCCTGGCGTATTTAAAATTTGCGACAGTAAAAAATTATTTTTTGAATAATTTACTATAGAAAAGGCAATCCCTGGCGTATTTAAAATTTGCGAAAGTAAAAAATTAATTAGTGAAAAATTTACTATAGAAAAGGTAATTCCTGGCGCAATTAAAATTTGCGACAGTAAAAAATTATTTTTTGCAAAATTTAATATAGAAAAGCCAATCCCTGTCGTATTTAAAATTTGCGACAGTATAAAATTAATTTTTGAAAAATTTACTGTAGAAAAGGCAATCCCTGGCGCAATTAAAATTTGCGACAGTACAAAATTATTTTTTGAAAAATTTACTGTAGAAAAGGCAATCCCTGGCGCAATTAAAACTTGCGACAGTAGAAAATTATTTTTTGAAAAATTTACTGTAGAAAAGGCAATCCCCGGCGCAATTAAAATTTGCGACAGTAAAAAATTATTGTTTGAATATTTTACTATAGAAAAGGCAATCCCTAGCGGCTTTAAAATTTGCGACAGTAAAAAATTATTTTTTGAAAAATTTACTATAGAAAAGGTAATCCTTGGCGCAATTACAATTTGCGACAGTAAAAAATTATTTTTTGAAAAATTTACTATAGAAAAGGCAATCCCTGGCGTAATTAAAATTTTCGACAGTAAAAAATTAATTTGTGAAAAATTTACTATAGAAAAGGCAATCCCTGGCGCAATTAAAATTTGCGACAGTAAAAAATTATTTTTTGCAAAAAATTACTATAGAAGAGGCAATCCCTGGCGTATTTAAAATTTGCGACAGTAAAAAATTAATTTGTGAAAAATTTACTATAGAAAACGCAATCCCTGGCGCAATTAAAATTTGCGACAGTAAAAAATTAATTTTTGTAAAATTTACTGTAGAAGAGGCAATCCCTGGCGTATTTAAAATTTGCGACAGTATAAAATTATTTTTTGAAAAATTTTCTGTAGAAAAGGCAATCCCCGGCGTATTTAAAACTTGCGACAGTAAAAAATTATATGTTGAATAATTTACTATAGAAAAGGCAATCCCTGGCGTATTCAAAATTTGCGACAGTAAAAAATTAATTTGTGAAAAATTTACTATAGAAAAGGCAATCCTTGGCGCAATTAAAATTTGCGACAGTAAAAAATTATTTTTTGCAAAATTTACTATAGAAGAGGCAATCCTGGAGTATTGAAAATTTGCGACAGTATAAAATTAATTTTTGAAAAATTTACTGTAGAAAAGGCAATCCCTGGCGCAATTAAAATTTGCGACAGTAGAAAATTATTTTTTGAAAAATTTACTGTAGAAAAGGCAATCCCTGGCGCAATTAAAATTTGCGACAGTAAAAAATTATTTTTTGAATAATTTACTATAGGAAAGGCAATCCCTGGCGGATTTAAAATTTGCGATAGTAAAAAATTAATTTGTGAAAAATTTACTATAGAAAAGGCAATCCCTGGCGCAATTAAAATTTTCGACAGTAAAAAATTATTTTTTGCAAAATTTACTATAGAAGAGCCAATCCCTGGCGTATTTAAAATTTGCGACAGTATAAAATTAATTTTGAAAAATTTACTGTAGAAAAGGCAATCCCTGGCGTAATTAAAATTTGCGAGAGTAAAAAATTATATTTTTAAAAATTTACTATAGAAAAGGCAATCCCTGGCGTATTAAAATTTTCGACAGTAAAAAATTAATTTGTGAAAAATTTACTATAGAAAAGGCAATCCCTGGGGCAATTAAAATTTGTGACAGTAAAAAATTATTTTTTGCAAAAATTACTATAGAAGAGGCAATCCCTGGGGGATTTAAAATTTGCGACAGTAAAAATTATTTTTTGAAAAATTTACTATAGAAAAGGCAATCCCTGGCGTAATTAAAATGTTCGAAAGTAAAAAATTAATTTGTGAAAAATTTACTATTGAAAAGGCAATCCTTGGCGCAATTAAAATTTGCGACAGTAAAAAATTATTTTTTGCAAAAATTACTATAGAAGAGGCAATCCCTGGCGTATTTAAAATTTGCGCCAGTAAAAAATTAATTTGTGAAAAATTTACTATAGAAAAGGCAATCCCTGGCGCAATTAAAATTTGCGACAGTAAAAATAATTTTTTCAAAATTTACTATAGAAGAGCCAATCCCTGGCGTATTTAAAATTTGCGACAGTATAAAATTAATTTTTGAAAAATTTACTGTAGAAAAGTAAATCCCTGGCGCAATTAAAACTTGCGACAGTAGAAAATTATTTTTTGAAAAATTTACTATAGAAAAGGCAAAACCTGGCGCAATTAAAATTTGCGACAGTAAAAAATTATTGTTTGAATGATTTACTATAGAAAAGGCAATCCCTGGCGGATTTAAAATTTGCGACAGTAAAAAATTATTTTTTGAAAAATTTACTATAGAAAAGGTAATCCCTGGCGCAATTACAATTTGCGACAGTAAAAAATTATTTTTTTGCAAAATTTACTATAGAAGAGGCAATCCCTGGCGTATTTAAAATTTGCGACAGTAAAAAATAATTTTTTGAAAAATTTACTATAGAAATGGCAATCCCTGGCGCAATTAAAATTTGCGACAGTAAAAAATTATTTTTTGCAAAATTTACTATAGAAGAGGTAATCCCTGGCGTATTTAAAATTTGCGACAGTATAAAATTATTTTTTGAAAAATTTACTGTAGAAAAGGCAATCCCTGGCGTAATTAAAATTTGCGACAGTAAAAAATTATTTTTTCACAAATTTACTATAGAAAAGGCAATCCCTGGCGTAATTAAAATTTTCGACAGTAAAAAATTAATTTGTGAAAAATTTACTATAGAAAAGGCAATCCCTGGCGCAATTAAAATTTGCGACAGTAAAAAATTATTTTTTGCAAAAAATTACTATAGAAGAGGCAATCCCTGCGTATTTAAAATTTGCGACAGTAAAAAATTAATTTTGAAAAATTTACTATAGAAAAGGCAATCCCTGGCGTAATTAAAATTTGCGACAGTAAAAAATTAGTTTTTGCAAAATTTACAGTAAAAAATTATTTTTGGAAAAATTTACTGTAGAAAAGGCAATCCCTGGCGCAATTAAAATTTGCGACAGTAAAAAATTATTTTTTGAATAATTTACTATAGAAAAGGCAATCCCTGGCGCAATTAAAATTTGCGACAGTAAAAATTTATTTTTTGAATAATTTACTATAGAAAAGGCAATCCCTGGCGTATTTAAAATTTGCGACAGTAAAAAATTAATATGTGAAAAATTTACTATAGAAAAGGCAATCCCTGGCGCAATTAAAATTTGCGACAGTAAAAAATTATTTTTTGCAAAATTTACTATAGAAGAGGCAATCCCTACCGTATTTAAAATTTGCGACAATATAAAATAATTTTTTGAAAAATTTACTGTAGAAAAGGCAATCCCTGGCGTATTTAAAATTTGGGACAGTAAAAAATTATTTTTTGAATAATTTTCTATAGAAAAGGCAATCCCTGGCGTATTTAAAATTTGCGACAGTAAAAAATTAATTTGTGAAAAATTTACTATAGAAAAGGCAATCCCTGGCGCAATTAAAATTTGCGACAGTAAAAAATTATTTTTTGCAAGATTTGCTATAGAAGAGGCAATCCATGGCGTATTTAAAATTTGCGACAGTATAACATTAATTTTTGAAAAATTTACTGTAGGAAAGGCAATCCCTGGCGCAATTAAAATTTGCGACAGTAAAAAATTATTTTTGAAAAATTTACTGTAGAAAAGGCAATCCCTGGCGCAATTAAAGTTTGCGACAGTAGAAAATTATTTTTTGAAAAATTTACTATAGAAAAGGCAATCCCTGGCGCAATTAAAATTTGCGACAGTATAAAATTAAAATTTGAAAAATTTACTATAGAAAAGGCAATCCCTGGCGTAATTAAAATTTGCGACAGTATAAAATTATTTTTTGTAAAATTTACTGTAGAAAAGGCAATCCCTGGCGCAATTAAAATTTGTGAAAGTAAAAAAATATTTTTTGAAAAAAATTACTGTAGAAAAGGCAATCCCTGGTGCAATTAAAATTTGCGACAGTAGAAAATTATTTTTTGAAAAATTTACTGTTGAAAAGGCAATCCCTGGAGTATTGAAAATTTGCGACAGTATAAAATTAATTTTTGAATAATTTACTATAGAAAAGGCAAACCCTGGCGGATTTAAAATTTGCGACAGTAAAAAACTAGTTTTTGAAAAATTTACTATAGAAAAGGCAATCCCTGGCGCAATTAAAATTTGCGACAGTAAAAATTTATTTTTTGAATAATTTACTATAGAAAAGGCAATCCCTGGCGTATTTAAAATTTGCGACAGTAAAAAATTAATTTGTGAAAAATTTACTATAGAAAAGGCAATCCCTGGCGCAATTAAAATTTGCGACAGTAAAAAATTATTTTTTGCAAAATTTACTATAGAAGAGGCAATCCCTGGCGTATTTAAAATTTGCGACAGTATAAAATAATTTTTTGAAAAATTTACTGTATAAAGGCAATCCCTGGCGTATTTAAAATTTGGAACAGTAAAAAATTATTTTTTGAATAATTTTCTATAGAAAAGGCAATCTCTGGCGTATTTAAAATTTGCGACAGTAAAAAAACTAATTTGTGAAAAATTTACTAGAGAAAAGGCAAACCCTGGCGCAATTAAAAATTGCGACAGTAAAAAATAATTTTTTGCACAATTTACTATAGAAGAGCCAATCCCTGGCGTATTTAAAATTTGCGACAGTATAAAATTAATTTTTGAAAAATTTACTGTAGAAAAGGCAATCCCTGGCGTAATTAAAATTTGCGACAGTAAAAAATTATTTTTTCACAAATTTACTATAGAAAAGGCAATCCCTGGCGTAATTAAAATTTTCGACAGTAAAAAATTAATTTGTGAAAAATTTACTATCGAAAAGGCAATCCCTGGCGCAATTAAAATTTGCGACAATAAAAAATTATTTTTTGCAAAAATTACTATAGAAGAGGCAATCCCTGGCGTATTTAAAATTTGCGAAAGTAAAAAATTAATTTGTAAAAAATTTACTATAGAAAAGGCAATCCTTGCGTAATTAAAATTTGCGACAGTAAAAAATTAGTTTTTGCAAAATTTACTATAGGAGAGGCAATCCCTGGCGTATTTAAAATTTGCGAAAGTAAACAATTAATTTTGCAAAAATTACTATAGAAAGGGCAATCCCTGGCGTATTTAAAATTTGCGACAGTAAAAAATTATTTTTTGAAAAATTTAATATAGAAAAGGCAATCCCTGGCGCAATTAAAATTTGCGACAGTAAAAAATTATTTTTTGCAAAATTTACTATAGAAGTGGCAATCCCTGGCGTATTTAAAATTTGCGACAGTATAAAATTATTTTTTGAAAAATTTTCTGTAGAAAAGGCAATCCCTGGCGCAATTAAAATTTGCGACAGTAAAAAATTATTTTTGGAAAATTTACTATAGAAGAGGCAATCCCTGGCGTATTGAAATTTTGCGACAGTATAAAATTAATTTTTGAAAAATTTACTGTAGAAAAGGCAATCCTTGGCGCAATTAAAATTTGCGACAGTAGAAAATAATTTTTTGAAAAATTTACTGTAGAAAAGGCAATCCCTGGCGCAATTAAAATTTGCGACAGTAAAAAATTATTTTTTGAATAATTTACTATAGAAAAGGCAATCCCTGGCGTATTTAAAATTTGCGACAGTAAAAAATTAATTTGTGAAAAATTTACTATAGAAAAGGCAATCCCTGGCGCAATTAAAATTTGCGACAGTATAAAATTAAAATTTGAAAAATTTACTATAGAAAAGGCAATCCCTGGCGTAATTAAAATTTGCGACAGTATAAAATTATTTTTTGTAAAATTTACTGTAGAAAAGGCAATCCCTGGCGCAATTAAAATTTGTGAAAGTAAAAAATTATTTTTTGAAAAAAATTACTGTAGAAAAGGCAATCCCTGGTGCAATTAAAATTTGCGACAGTAGAAAATTATTTTTTGAAAAATTTACTGTTGAAAAGGCAATCCCTGGAGTATTGAAAATTTGCGACAGTATAAAATTAATTTTTGAATAATTTACTATAGAAAAGGCAAACCCTGGCGGATTTAAAATTTGCGACAGTAAAAAATTAGTTTTTGAAAAATTTACTATAGAAAAGGCAATCCCTGGCGCAATTAAAATTTGCGACAGTAAATATTTATTTTTTGAATAATTTACTATACAAAAGGCAATCCCTGGCGTATTTAAAATTTGCGACAGTAAAAAATTAATTTGTGAAAAATTTACTATAGAAAAGGCAATCCCTGGCGCAATTAAAATATGCGACAGTAAAAAATTATTTTTTGCAAAATTTACTATAGAAGAGGCAATCCCTGGAGTATTTAAAATTTGCGACAGTATCAAATAATTTTTTGAAAAATTTACTGTACAAAGGCAATCCCTGGCGTATTTAAAATTTGGAACAGAAAAAAATTATTTTTTGAATAATTTTCTATAGAAAAGGCAATCCCTGGCGTATTTAAAATTTGCGACAGTAAAAAATTAATTTGTGAAAAATTTACTAGAGAAAAGGCAATCCCTGGCGCAATTAAAAATTGCGACAGTAAAAAATTATTTTTTGCAAAATTTACTATAGAAGAGCCAATCCCTGGCGTATTTAAAATTTGCGACAGTATAAAATTAATTTTTGAAAAACTTACTGTAGAAAAGGCAATCCCTGGCGTAATTAAAATTTGCGACAGTAAAAAATTATTTTTTGCAAAATTTACTATAGAAGAGGTAATCCCTGGCGTATTTAAAATTTGCGACAGTATAAAATTATTTTTTGAAAAATTTACTGTAGAAAAGGCAATCCCTGGCGTAATTAAAATTTGCGACAGTAAAAAATTATTTTTTCAAAAATTTACTATAGAAAAGGCAATCCCTGGCGTAATTAAAATTTTCGACAGTAAAAAATTAATTTGTGAAAAATTTACTATAGAAAAGGCAATACCTGGCGCAATTAAAATTTGCGACAGTAAAAAATTATTTTTTGCAAAAATTACTATAGAAGAGGCAATCCCTGGCGTATTTAAAATTTGCGAAAGTAAAAAATTAATTTGTGAAAAATTTACTATAGAAAAGGCAATCCCTGGCGTAATTAAAATTTGCGACAGTAAAAAATTAGTTTTTGCAAAATTTACTATAAAAGAGGCAATCCCTGGCGTATTTAAAATTTGCGACAGTAAACAATTAATTTTGCAAAAATTACTATAGAAGGGGCAATCCCTGGCGTATTTAAAATTTGCGACAGTAAAAAATTATTTTTTGAAAAATTTAATATAGAAAAGGCAATCCCTGGCGCAATTAAAATTTGCGACAGTAAAAAATTATTTTTTGCAAAATTTGCTATAGAAGAGGCAATCCATGGCGTATTTAAAATTTGCGACAGTATAACATTAATTTTTGAAAAATTTACTGTAGTAAAGGCAATCCCTGGCGCAATTAAAATTTGCGACAGTAAAAAATTATTTTTTGAAAAATTTACTGTAGAAAAGGCAATCCCTGGCGCAATTAAAGTTTGCGACGGTAGAAAATTATTTTTTGAAAAATTTACTATAGAAAAGGCAATCCCTGGCGCAATTAAAATTTGCGACAGTAGAAAATTATTTTTTGAAAAATTTACTATAGAAAAGGCAATCCCTGGCGTAATTAAAATTTGCGACAGTATAAAATTATTTTTTGTAAAATTTACTGTAGAAAAGGCAATCCCTGGCGCAATTAAAATTTGCGACAGTAGAAAATTATTTTTTGAAAAATTTACTGTAGAAAAGGCAATCCCTGGCGCAATTAAAATTTGCGACAGTAAAAAATTATTTTTTGAATAATTTACTATAGAAAAGGCAATCCCTGGCGTATTTAAAATTTGCGACAGTAAAAAATTAATTTGTGAAAAATTTACTATAGAAAAGGCAATCCCTGGCGCAATTAAAATTTGCGACAGTAAAAAATTATTTTTTGCAAAATTTGCTATAGAAGAGGCAATCCATGGCGTATTTAAAATTTGCGACAGTATAACATTAATTTTTGAAAAATTTACTGTAGTAAAGGCAATCCCTGGCGCAATTAAAATTTGCGACAGTAAAAAATTATTTTTTGAAAAATTTACTGTAGAAAAGGCAATCCCTGGCGCAATTAAAGTTTGCGACAGTAGAAAATTATTTTTTGAAAAATTTACTATAGAAAAGGCAATCCCTGGCGCAATTAAAATTTGCGACAGTAGAAAATTATTTTTTGAAAAATTTACTATAGAAAAGGCAATCCCTGGCGTAATTAAAATTTGCGACAGTATAAAATTATTTTTTGTAAAATTTACTGTAGAAAAGGCAATCCCTGGCGCAATTAAAATTTGCGAAAGTAAAAAATTATTTTTTGAAAAAAATTACTGTAGAAAAGGCAATCCCTGGTGCAATTAAAATTTGCGACAGTAGAAAATTATTTTTGAAAAATTTACTGTTGAAAAGGCAATCCCTGGAGTATTGAAAATTTGCGTCAGTATAAAATTAAATTTTGAATAATTTACTATAGAAAAGGCAAACTTTGGCGGATTTAAAATTTGCGACAGTAAAAAATTAGTTTTTGAAAAATTTACTATAGAAAAGGCAATCCCTGGCGCAATTAAAATTTGCGACAGTAAAAATTTATTTTTTTAATAATTTACTATAGAAAAGGCAATCCCTGGCGTATTTAAAATTTGCGACAGTAAAAAATTAATTTGTGAAAAATTTACTATAGAAAAGGCAATCCCTGGCGCAATTAAAATTTGCGACAGTAAAAAATTATTTTTTGCAAAATTTACTATAGAAGAGGCAATCCCTGGCGTATTTAAAATTTGCGACAGTATAAAATAATTTTTTGAAATATTTACTGTATAAAGGCAATCCCTGGCGTATTTAAAATTTGGAACAGTAAAAAATTATTTTTTGAATAATTTTCTATAGAAAAGGCAATCCCTGGCGTATTTAAAATTTGCGACAGTAAAAAAATAATTTGTGAAAAATTTACTAGAGAAAAGGCAATCCCTGGCGCAATTAAAAATTGCGACAGTAAAAAATTATTTTTTGCAAAATTTACTATAGAAGAGCCAATCCCTGGCGTATTTAAAATTTGCGACAGTATAAAATTAATTTTTGAAAAATTTACTGTAGAAAAGGCAATCCCTGGCGTAATTAAAATTTGCGACAGTAAAAAATTATTTTTTGAAAAAATTACTATAGAAAAGGCAATCCCTGGCGTAATTAAAATTTTCGACAGTAAAAAATTAATTTGTGAAAAATTTACTATAGAAAAGGCAATCCCTGGCGCAATTAAAATTTGCGACAGTAAAAAATTATTTTTTGCAAAAATTACTATAGAAGAGGCAATCCCTGGCGGATTTAAAATTTGCGACAGTAAAAAATTATTTTTTGAAAAATTTACTATAGAAAAGGCAATCCCTGGCGTAATTAAAATTTTCGACAGTAAAAAATTAATTTGTGAAAAATTTACTATAGAAAAGGCAATCCCTGGCGCAATTAAAATTTGCGACAGTAAAAAATTATTTTTTGCAAAAATTACTATAGAAGAGGCAATCTCTGGCGTATTTAAAATTTGCGACAGTAAAAAATTAATTTGTGAAAAATTTACTATAGAAAAGGCAATCCCTGGCGCACTTAAAATTTGCGACAGTAAAAAATTATTTTTTGCAAAATTTACTATAGAAGAACCAATCCCTAGCGTATTTAAAATTTGCGACAGTATAAAATTAATTTTTGAAAAATTTACTGTAGAAAAGGCAATCCCTGGCGCAATTAAAACTTGCGACAGTAGAAAATTATTTTTTGAAAAATTTACTATAGAAGAGCCAATCCCTGGCGTATTTAAAATTTGCGACAGTATAAAATTAATTTTTGAAAAATTTACTGTAGAAAAGGCAATCCGTGGCGCAATTAAAACTTGCGACAGTAGAAAATTATTTTTTGAAAAATTTACTGTAGAAAAGGCAATCCCTGGCGCAATTAAAATTTGCGACAATAAAAAATTATTGTTTGAATAATTTACTATAGAAAAGGCAATCCCTGGCGGATTTAAAATTTGCGACAGTAAAAAATTATTTTTTGAAAAATTTACTATAGAAAAGGTAATCCCTGGCGCAATTACAATTTGCGACAGTAAAAAATTATTTTTTGCAAAATTTACTATAAAAGAGGCAATCCCTGGCGTATTTAAAATTTGCGACAGTATAAAATTATTTTTTGAAAAATTTACTGTAGAAAAGGCAATCCCTGGCGTAATTAAAATTTGCTACAGTAAAAAATTATTTTTTGAAAAATTTACTACAGAAAAGGCAATCCCTGGCGTAATTAAAATTTTCGACAGTAAAAAAATAATTTGTGAAAAATTTACTATAGAAAAGGCAATCCCTGGCGCAATTAAAATTTGCGACAGTAGAAAATTATTTTTTGAAAAATTTACTATAGAAAAGGCAAACCCTGGCGCAATTAAAATTTGCGACATTAAAGATTATTTTTTGCAAAATTTACTATAGAAGAGGCAATCCGTGGCGTATTTAATATTTGCGACAGCAAAAAATTATTTTTTGAAAAATTTACTATAGAAAAGGCAATCCCTGGCGCAATTAAAATTTGCGACAGCAAAAAAATTATTTTTTGCAAAATTTACTATAGAAGAGGCAATCCCTGGCGTATTTAAAATTTGCGAGAGTATAAAATTATTTTTTGAAAAATTTTCCGTAGAAAAGGCAATCTCTGGCGTATTTAAAATTTGCGACAGTAAAAAATTATTTTTTGAATAATTTACTATAGAAAAGGCAATCCCTGGCGTATTTAAAATTTGCGACAGTAAAAAATAATTTTTTGAAAAATTTACTATAGAAATGGCAATCCCTGGCGCAATTAAAATTTGCGACAGTAAAAAATTATTTTTTGCAAAATTTACTATAGAAGAGGCAATCCCTGGCGTATTTAAAATTTGCGACAGTATAAAATTATTTTTTGAAACATTTACTGTAGAAAAGGCAATCCCTGGCGTAATTAAAATTTGCGACAGTAAAAAATTAATTTGTGAAAAATTTACTATAGAAAAGGTAATCCCTGGCGTAATTAAAATTTACGACAGTAAAAAATTATTTTTTGCAAAATTTACTATAGAAGAGGCAATCCCTGGCGTATTTAAAATTTGCGACAGTAAAAAATTATTTTTTGCAAAAATTACTATAGAAGGGGCAATCCCTGGCGTATTTAAAATTTGCGACAGTAAAAAATTATTTTTTGAAAAATTTAATATAGAAATGGCAAACCCTGGCGGATTTAAAATTTACGACAGTAAAAAATTAGTTTTTGAAAAATTTACTATAGAAAAGGCAATCCCTGGCGTATTTAAAATTTGCGACAGTAAAAAACAAATTTGTGAAAAATTTACTAGAGAAAAGGCAATCCCTGGCGCAATTAAAAATTGCGACAGTAAAAAATTATTTTTTGCAAAATTTACTATAGAAGAGCCAATCCCTGGCGTATTTAAAATTTGCGACAGTATAAAATTAATTTTTGAAAAATTTACTGTAGAATAGGCAATCCCTGGCGTAATTAAAATTTGCGACAGTAAAAACATATTTTTTGAAAAAATTACTATGGAAAAGGCAATCCCTGGCGCAATTAAAATTTTCGACAGTAAAAAATTAATTTGTGAAAAATTTACTATAGAAAAGGCAATCCCTGGCGCAATTAAAATTTGCGACAGTAAAAAATAATTTTTTGCAAAAATTACTATAGAAGAGGCAATCCCTGGCGGATTTAAAATTTGCGACAGTAAAAAATTATTTATTGAAAAATTTACTATAGAATAGGCAATCCCTGGCATAATTAAAATTTTCGACAGTAAAAAATTAATTTGTGAAAAATTTACTATAGAAAAGGCAATCCCTGGCGCAATTAAAATTTGCGACAGTAAAAAATTATTTTTTGCAAAAATTACTATAGAAGAGGCAATCCCTGGCTTATTTAAAATTTGCGACAGTAAAAACTTAATTTGTGAAAAATTTACTATAGAAAAGGCAATCCCTGGCGCAATTAAAATTTGCGACAGTAAAAAATTATTTTTTGCAAAATTTACTATAGAAGAACCAATCCCTGGCGTATTTAAAATTTGCGACAGTATAAAATTAATTTTTGAAAAATTTACTGTAGAAAAGGCAATCCCTGGCGCAATTAAAACTTGCGACAGTAGAAAATTATTTTTTGAAAAATTTACTATAAAAGAGGCAATCCCTGGCGTATTTAAAATTTGCGACAGTATAAAATTATTTTTTGAATAATTTACTATAGAAAAGGCAGTCCCTGACGTATTTAAAATTTGCGACAGTAAAAAATTAATTTGTGAAAAATTTACTATAGAAAAGGCAATCCCTGGCGCAATTAAAATTTGCGACAGTAAAAAATTATTTTTTGCAAAATTTACTACAGAAAAGGCAATCCCTGGCGTAATTAAAATTTTCTACAGTAAAAAATTAATTTGTGAAAAATTTACTATAGAAAAGGCAATCCCTGGCGCAATTAAAATTTGCGACAGTAAAAAATTATTTTTTGAAAAATTTACTATAGAAAAGGCAATCCCTGGCGCTATTAAAATTTGCGACAGTAAAAAATTATTTTTTGCAAAATTTACTATAGAGGAGGCAATCCCTGGCGTATTTAAAATTTGCGACAGTATAAAATTATTTTTTGAAAAATTTTCTGTAGAAAAGGCAATCCCTGGCGTATTTAAAATTTGCGATAGTAAAAAATTATTTTTTGAATAATTTACTATAGAAAAGGCAATCCCTGGCGTATTTAAAATTTGCGACAGTAAAAAATTAATTTGTGTAAAATTTACTATAGAAAAGGCAATCCCTGTCGTACTGAAAATTTGCGACAGTATAAAATTAATTTTTGAAAAATTTACTGTAGAAAAGGCAATCCCTGGCGCAATTAAAATTTGCGACAGTAGAGAATTATTTTTTGAATAATTTACTGTAGAAAAGGCAATCCCTGGCGCTATTAAAATTTGCGACAGTAAAAAATTATTTTTTGCAAAATTTACTATAGAAGAGCCAATCCCTGGCGTATTTAAAATTTGCGAGAGTATAAAATTAATTTTTGAAAAATTTACTGTAGAAAAGTCAATCCCTGGCGCAATTAAAACTTGCGACAGTAAAAAATTATTTTTTGAAAAATTTACTATAGAAGAGCCAATCCCTGGCGTATTTAAAATTTGCGACAGGATAAAATTAATTTTTGAAAAATTTACTGTAGAAAAGGCAATCGCTGGCGCAATTAAAACTTGCGACAGTAGAAAATTATTTTTTGAAAAATTTACTCTAGAAAAGGCAATCCCTGGAGAAATTAAAATTTGCGACAGTAAAAAATTATTGTTTGAATAATTTACTATAGAAAAGGCAATCCCTGGCGGATATAAAATTTGCGACAGTAAAAAATTATTTTTTGAAAAATTTACTATAGAAAAGGTAATCCCTGGCGCAATTACAATTTGCGACAGTAAAAAATTATATTTTTGCAAAATTTACTATAGAAGAGCCAATCCCTGGCGTATTTAAAATTTGCGACAGTATAAAATTAATTTTTGAAAAATTTACTGTAGAAAAGTCAATCCCTGGCGCAATTAAAACTTGCGACAGTAGAAAATTATTTTTTGAAAAATCTACTGTAGAAGAGCCAATCCCTGGCGTATTTAAAATTTGCGACAGGATAAAATTATTTTTTTAAAAAATTTACTCTAGAAAAGGCAATCCCTGGCGCAATTAAAATTTGCGACAGTAAAAAATTATTGTTTGAATAATTTACTATAGAAAAGGCAATCCCTGGCGGATTTAAAATTTGCGACAGTAAAAAATTATTTTTTGAAAAATTTACTATAGAAAAGGTAATCCCTGGCGCAATTACAATTTGCGACAGTAAAAAATTATTTTTTTGCAAAATTTACTATAGAAAAGGCAATCCCTGGCGCAATTAAAATTTGCGACAGTAAAAAATTATTTTTTGCAAAATTTACTATAGAAAAGGCAATCCCTGGCGTAATTAAAATTTGCGACAGTAAAAAATTATTTTTTGAAAAATTTACTACAGAAAAGGCAATCCCTGGCGTAATTAAAATTTTCTACAGTAAAAAATTAATTTGTGAAAAATTTACTATAGAAAAGGCAATCCCTGGCGCAATTAAAATTTGCGACAGTAAAAAATTATTTTTTGAAAAATTTACTATAGAAAAGGCAATCCCTGGCGCTATTAAAATTTGCGACATTAAAAATTATTTTTTGCAAAATTTACTATAGAAGAGGCAATCCGTGGCGTATTTAAAATTTGCGACAGTAAAAAATTATTTTTTGAAAAATTTACTATAGAAAAGGCAATCACTGGCGCAATTAAAATTTGCGACAGTAAAAAATTATTTTTTGCGAAATTTACTATAGAGGAGGCAATCCCTGGCGTATTTAAAATTTGCGACAGTATAAAATTATTTTTTGAAAAATTTTCTGTAGAAAAGGCAATCCCTGGCGTATTTAAAATTTGCGACAGTAAAAAATTATTTTTTGAGTAATTTACTATAGAAAAGGCAATCCCTGGCGTATTTAAAATTTGCGACAGTAAAAAATTAATTTGTGTAAAATTTACTATAGAAAAGGCAATCCCTGGCGTATTGAAAATTTGCGACAGTATAAAACTAATTTTTGAAAAATTTACTGTAGAAAAGGCAATCCCTGGCGCAATTAAACTTTGCGACAGTAGAGAATTATTTTTTGAATAATTTACTGTAGAAAAGGCAATCCCTGGCGCAATTAAAATTTGCGACAGTAAAAAATTATTTTTTGCAAAATTTACTATAGAAGAGCCAATCCCTGGCGTATTTAAAATTTGCGACTGTATAAAATTAATTTTTGAAAAATTTACTGTAGAAAAGTCAATCGCTGGCGCAATTAAAACTTGCGACAGTAGAAAATTATTTTTTGAAAAATTTACTCTAGAAAAGGCAATCCCTGGAGAAATTAAAATTTGCGACAGTAAAAAATTATTGTTTGAATAATTTACTATAGAAAAGGCAATCCCTGGCGGATATAAAATTTGCGACAGTAAAAAATTATTTTTTGAAAAATTTACTATAGAAAAGGTAATCCCTGGCGCAATTACAATTTGCGACAGTAAAAAATTATATTTTTGCAAAATTTACTATAGAAGAGCCAATCCCTGGCGTATTTAAAATTTGCGACAGTATAAAATTAATTTTTGAAAAATTTACTGTAGAAAAGTCAATCCCTGGCGCAATTAAAACTTGCGACAGTAGAAAATTATTTTTTGAAAAATTTACTGTAGAAGAGCCAATCCCTGGCGTATTTAAAATTTGCGACAGGATAAAATTATTTTTTTAAAAAATTTACTCTAGAAAAGGCAATCCCTGGCGCAATTAAAATTTGCGACAGTAAAAAATTATTGTTTGAATAATTTACTATAGAAAAGGCAATCCCTGGCGGATTTAAAATTTGCGACAGTAAAAATTATTTTTTGAAAAATTTACTATAGAAAAGGTAATCCCTGGCGCAATTACAATTTGCGACAGTAAAAAATTATTTTTTTGCAAAATTTACTATAGAAAAGGCAATCCCTGGCGTATTTAAAACTTGCGACAGTAAAAAATAATTTTTTGAAAAATTTACTATAGAAAAGGCAATCCATGGTGCAATTAAAATTTGCGACAGTAGAAAATTATTTTTTGAAAAATTTACTGTAGAAAAGGCAATCCCTGGGGTATTGAAAATTTGCGACAGTATAAAATTAATTTTTGAATAATTTACTATAGAAAAGGCAAACCCTGGCAGATTTAAAATTTGCGACAGTAAAAAATTAGTTTTTTGAAAAATTTACTATAGAAACGGCAATCCCTGGCACAATTAAAATTTGCGACAGTAAAAATTTATTTTTTGAATAATTTACTATAGAAAAGGCAATCCCTGGCGTATTTAAAATTTGCGACATTAAAAAATTAATTTGTGAAAAATTTACTATAGAAAAGGCAATCCCTGGCGCAATTAAAATTTGCGACAGTAAAAAATTATTTTTTGCAAAATTTACTATAGAAGAGGCAATCCCTGGCGTATTTAAAATTTGCGACAGTATAAAATAATTTTTTGAAAAATTTACTGTATAAAGGCAATCCCTGGCGTATTTAAAATTTGGAACAGTAAAAAATTATTTTTTGAATAATTTTCTATAGAAGAGGCAATCCCTGGCGTATTTAAAATTTGCGACAGTAAAAAATTAATTTGTGAAAAATTTACTAGAGAAAAGGCAATCCCTGGCGCAATTAAAAATTGCGACAGTAAAAAATTATTTTTTGCAAAATTTACTATAGAAGAGCCAATCCCTGGCGTATTTAAAATTTGCGACACTATAAAATTAATTTTTGAAAAATTTACTGTAGAAAAGGCAATCCCTGGCGTAATTAAAATTTGCGACAGTAAAAAATTATTTTTTGAAAAATTTACTATAGAAAAGGCAATCCCTGGCGTAATTAAAATTTTCGACAGTAAAAAATTAATTTGTGAAAAATTTACTATAGAAAAGGCAATCCCTGGCGCAATTAAAATTTGCGACAGTAAAAAATTAGTTTTTTGAAAAATTTACTATAGAAACGGCAATCCCTGGCACAATTAAAATTTGCGACAGTAAAAATTTATTTTTTGAATAATTTACTATAGAAAAGGCAATCCCTGGCGTATTTAAAATTTGCGACATTAAAAAATTAATTTGTGAAAAATTTACTATAGAAAAGGCAATCCCTGGCGCAATTAAAATTTGCGACAGTAAAAAATTATTTTTTGCAAAATTTACTATAGAAGAGGCAATCCCTGGCGTATTTAAAATTTGCGACAGTATAAAATAATTTTTTGAAAAATTTACTGTATAGAGGCAATCCCTGGCGTATTTAAAATTTGGAACAGTAAAAAATTATTTTTTGAATAATTTTCTATAGAAGAGGCAATCCCTGGCGTATTTATAATTTGCGACAGTAAAAAATTAATTTGTGAAAAATTTACTAGACAAAAGGCAATCCCTGGCGCAATTAAAAATTGCGACAGTAAAAAATTATTTTTTGCAAAATTTACTATAGAAGAGCCAATCCCTGGCGTATTTAAAATTTGCGACACTATAAAATTAATTTTTGAAAAATTTACTGTAGAAAAGGCAATCCCTGGCGTAATTAAAATTTGCGACAGTAAAAATTTATTTTTTGAAAAATTTACTATAGAAAAGGCAATCCCTGGCGTAATTAAAATTTTCGACAGTAAAAAATTAATTTGTGAAAAATTTACTATAGAAAAGGCAATCCCTCGCGCAATTAAAATTTGCGACAGTAAAAAATTGTTTTTTGAAAAATTTACTATAGAAAAGGCAATCCCTGGCGTAATTAAAATTTTCGACAGTAAAAAATTAATTTGTGAAAAATTTACTATAGAAAAGGCAATCCCTGGCGCAATTAAAATTTGCGACAGTAAAAAATTATTTTTTGCAAAAATTACTATAGAAGAGGCAATCCATGGCGTATTTAAAATTTGCGACAGTAAAGAATTAATTTGTGAAAAATTTACTATAGAAAAGGCAATCCCTGGCGCAATTAAAATTTGCGACAGTAAAAAATTATTTTTTGCAAAATTTACTACAGAAGAGCCAATCCCTGGCGTATTTAAAATTTGCGACAGTATAATATTAATTTTTGAAAAATTTACTGTAGAAAAGGCAATCCCTGGCGCAATTAAAACTTGCGACAGTAGAAAATTATTTTTTGAAAAATTTACTATAGAAGAGCCAATCCCTGGCGTATTTAAAATTTGCGACAGTATAAAATTAATTTTTGAAAAATTTACTGTAGAAAGGCAATCCCTGGCGCAATTAAAACTTGCGACAGTAGAAAATTATTTTTTGAAAAATTTACTGTAGAAAAGGCAATCCCTGGCGCAATTAAAATTTGCGACAGTAAAAAATTATTGTTTGAATAATTTACTATAGAAAAGGCAATCCCTGGCGGATTTAAAATTTGCGTCAGTAAAAAAATATTTTTTGAAAAATTTACTATAGAAAAGGTAATCCCTGGCGCAATTAAAATTTGCGACAGTAAAAACTTATTTTTTTGCAATATTTACTATAGAAAAGGCAATCCCTGGCGTATTTAAAATTTGCGACTGTAAAAAATAATTTTTTGAAAAATTTACTATAGAAAAGGCAATCCCTGGCGCAATTAAAATTTGCGAGAGTAAAAAATTATTTTTTGCAAAAATTACTATAGAAGAGGCAATCCCTGGCGGATTTAAAATTTGCGACAGTAAAAAATTATTTGTTGAAAAATTTACTATAGAAAAGGCAATCCCTGGCGTAATTAAAATTTTCGACAGTAAAAAATTAATTTGTGAAAAATTTACTATAGAAAAGGCAATCCCTGGCGCAATTAAAATTTGCGACAGTAAAAAATTATTTTTTGCAAAAATTACTATAGAAGAGGCAATCCCTGGCGTATTTAAAATTTTCGACAGTAAAAAATTAATTTTTGAATAATTTACTATAGAAAAGGCAATTCCTGGCGTAATTAAAGTTTGCGACAGTAAAAAATTATTTTTTGCAAAAATTACTATAGAAGAGGCAATCCCTGGCGGATTTAAAATTTGCGACAGTAAAAAATTATTTTTTGAAAAATTTACTATAGAAAAGGCAATCCCTGGCGTAATTAAAATTTTCGACAGTAAAAAATTAATTTGTGAAAAATTTACTATAGAAAAGGCAATCCCTGGCGCAATTAAAATTTGCGACAGTAAAAAATTATTTTTTGCAAAAATTACTATAGAAGAGGCAATCCCTGGCGTATTTAAAATTTGCGACAGTAAAAAATTATTTTTTGCAAAATTTACTATAGAAGAGCCAATCCCTGGCGTATTTAAAATTTGCAACAGTATAATATTAATTTGTGAAAAATTTACTGTAGAAAAGGCAATCCCTGGCGCAATTAAAACTTGCGACAGTAGAAAATTATTTTTTGAAAAATTTACTATAGAAGAGCAAATCCCTGGCGTATTTAAAATTTGCGACAGTATAAAATTAATTTTTGAAAAATTTACTGTAGAAAGGCAATCCCTGGCGCAATTAAAACTTGCGACAGTAGAAAATTATTTTTGAAAAATTTACTGTAGAAAAAGCAATCCCTGGCGCAATTAAAACTTGCGACAGTAGAAAATTAATTTTTGATAAATTTACTATAGAAGAGCCAATCCCTGGCGTATTTGAAATTTGCGACAGTATAAAATTAATTTTTGAATAATTTACTATAGAAAAGGCAAACCCTGGCAGATTTAAAATTTGCGACAGTAAAAAATTAGTTTTTTGAAAAATTTACTATAGAAACGGCAATCCCTGGCACAATTAAAATTTGCGACAGTAAAAATTTATTTTTTGAATAATTTACTATAGAAAAGGCAATCCCTGGCGTATTTAAAATTTGCGACATTAAAAAATTAATTTGTGAAAAATTTACTATAGAAAAGGCAATCCCTGGCGCAATTAAAATTTGCGACAGTAAAAAATTATTTTTTGCAAAATTTACTATAGAAGAGGCAATCCCTGGCGTATTTAAAATTTGCGACAGTATAAAATAATTTTTTGAAAAATTTACTGTATAAAGGCAATCCCTGGCGTATTTAAAATTTGGAACAGTAAAAAATTATTTTTTGAATAATTTTCTATAGAAGAGGCAATCCCTGGCGTATTTAAAATTTGCGACAGTAAAAAATTAATTTGTGAAAAATTTACTAGAGAAAAGGCAATCCCTGGCGCAATTAAAAATTGCGACAGTAAAAAATTATTTTTTGCAAAATTTACTATAGAAGAGCCAATCCCTGGCGTATTTAAAATTTGCGACACTATAAAATTAATTTTTGAAAAATTTACTGTAGAAAAGGCAATCCCTGGCGTAATTAAAATTTGCGACAGTAAAAAATTATTTTTTGAAAAATTTACTATAGAAAAGGCAATCCCTGGCGTAATTAAAATTTTCGACAGTAAAAAATTAATTTGTGAAAAATTTACTATAGAAAAGGCAATCCCTGGCGCAATTAAAATTTGCGACAGTAAAAAATTAGTTTTTTGAAAAATTTACTATAGAAACGGCAATCCCTGGCACAATTAAAATTTGCGACAGTAAAAATTTATTTTTTGAATAATTTACTATAGAAAAGGCAATCCCTGGCGTATTTAAAATTTGCGACATTAAAAAATTAATTTGTGAAAAATTTACTATAGAAAAGGCAATCCCTGGCGCAATTAAAATTTGCGACAGTAAAAAATTATTTTTTGCAAAATTTACTATAGAAGAGGCAATCCCTGGCGTATTTAAAATTTGCGACAGTATAAAATAATTTTTTGAAAAATTTACTGTATAGAGGCAATCCCTGGCGTATTTAAAATTTGGAACAGTAAAAAATTATTTTTTGAATAATTTTCTATAGAAGAGGCAATCCCTGGCGTATTTATAATTTGCGACAGTAAAAAATTAATTTGTGAAAAATTTACTAGAGAAAAGGCAATCCCTGGCGCAATTAAAAATTGCGACAGTAAAAAATTATTTTTTGCAAAATTTACTATAGAAGAGCCAATCCCTGGCGTATTTAAAATTTGCGACACTATAAAATTAATTTTTGAAAAATTTACTGTAGAAAAGGCAATCCCTGGCGTAATTAAAATTTGCGACAGTAAAAATTTATTTTTTGAAAAATTTACTATAGAAAAGGCAATCCCTGGCGTAATTAAAATTTTCGACAGTAAAAAATTAATTTGTGAAAAATTTACTATAGAAAAGGCAATCCCTCGCGCAATTAAAATTTGCGACAGTAAAAAATTATTTTTTGAAAAATTTACTATAGAAAAGGCAATCCCTGGCGTAATTAAAATTTTCGACAGTAAAAAATTAATTTGTGAAAAATTTACTATAGAAAAGGCAATCCCTGGCGCAATTAAAATTTGCGACAGTAAAAAATTATTTTTTGCAAAAATTACTATAGAAGAGGCAATCCATGGCGTATTTAAAATTTGCGACAGTAAAGAATTAATTTGTGAAAAATTTACTATAGAAAAGGCAATCCCTGGCGCAATTAAAATTTGCGACAGTAAAAAATTATTTTTTGCAAAATTTACTACAGAAGAGCCAATCCCTGGCGTATTTAAAATTTGCGACAGTATAATATTAATTTTTGAAAAATTTACTGTAGAAAAGGCAATCCCTGGCGCAATTAAAACTTGCGACAGTAGAAAATTATTTTTTGAAAAATTTACTATAGAAGAGCCAATCCCTGGCGTATTTAAAATTTGCGACAGTATAAAATTAATTTTTGAAAAATTTACTGTAGAAAGGCAATCCCTGGCGCAATTAAAACTTGCGACAGTAGAAAATTATTTTTTGAAAAATTTACTGTAGAAAAGGCAATCCCTGGCGCAATTAAAATTTGCGACAGTAAAAAATTATTGTTTGAATAATTTACTATAGAAAAGGCAATCCCTGGCGGATTTAAAATTTGCGTCAGTAAAAAATTATTTTTTGAAAAATTTACTATAGAAAAGGTAATCCCTGGCGCAATTAAAATTTGCGACAGTAAAAACTTATTTTTTTGCAATATTTACTATAGAAAAGGCAATCCCTGGCGTATTTAAAATTTGCGACTGTAAAAAATAATTTTTTGAAAAATTTACTATAGAAAAGGCAATCCCTGGCGCAATTAAAATTTGCGACAGTAAAAAATTATTTTTTGCAAAAATTACTATAGAAGAGGCAATCCCTGGCGGATTTAAAATTTGCGACAGTAAAAAATTATTTTTTGAAAAATTTACTATAGAAAAGGCAATCCCTGGCGTAATTAAAATTTTCGACAGTAAAAAATTAATTTGTGAAAAATTTACTATAGAAAAGGCAATCCCTGGCGCAATTAAAATTTGCGACAGTAAAAAATTATTTTTTGCAAAAATTACTATAGAAGAGGCAATCCCTGGCGTATTTAAAATTTGCGACAGTAAAAAATTAATTTTTGAATAATTTACTATAGAAAAGGCAATTCCTGGCGTAATTAAAGTTTGCGACAGTAAAAAATTATTTTTTGCAAAAATTACTATAGAAGAGGCAATCCCTGGCGGATTTAAAATTTGCGACAGTAAAAAATTATTTTTTGAAAAATTTACTATAGAAAAGGCAATCCCTGGCGTAATTAAAAATTTCGACAGTAAAAAATTAATTTGTGAAAAATTTACTATAGAAAAGGCAATCCCTGGCGCAATTAAAATTTGCGACAGTAAAAAATTATTTTTTGCAAAAATTACTATAGAAGAGGCAATCCCTGGCGTATTTAAAATTTGCGACAGTAAAAAATTATTTTTTTGCAAAATTTACTATAGAAGAGCCAATCCCTGGCGTATTTAAAATTTGCAACAGTATAATATTAATTTGTGAAAAATTTACTGTAGAAAAGGCAATCCCTGGCGCAATTAAAACTTGCGACAGTAGAAAATTATTTTTTGAAAAATTTACTATAGAAGAGCAAATCCCTGGCGTATTTAAAATTTGCGACAGTATAAAATTAATTTTTGAAAAATTTACTGTAGAAAGGCAATCCCTGGCGCAATTAAAACTTGCGACAGTAGAAAATTATTTTTGAAAAATTTACTGTAGAAAAAGCAATCCCTGGCGCAATTAAAACTTGCGACAGTAGAAAATTAATTTTTGATAAATTTACTATAGAAGAGCCAATCCCTGGCGTATTTGAAATTTGCGACAGTATAAAATTAATTTTTGAAAAATTTACTGTAGAAAGGCAATCCCTGGTGCAATAAAATTTGCAACATTATAATATTAATTTTTGAAAAATTTACTGTAGAAAAGGCAATCCCTGGCGCAATTAAAACTTGCGACAGTAGAAAATTATTTTTTGAAAAATTTACTATAGAAGAGCCAATCCCTGGCGTATTTAAAATTTGCGACAGTATAAAATTAATTTTTGAAAATTTACTGTAGAAAGGCAATCCCTGGCGTATTTATAATTTGGGACAGTAAAAAATTATTTTTTGAATAATTTTCTATAGAAAAGGCAATCCCTGGCCTATTTAAAATTTGCGACAGTAAAAAATTAATTTGTGAAAAATTTACTATAGAAAAGGCAATCCCTGGCGCAATTAAAATTTGCGACAGTAAAAAATTATTTTTTGCAAAATTTACTATAGAAGGAGCAATCCCTGGCGTATTTAAAATTTGCGACAGTATAAAATTCATTTTTGAAAAATTTACTGTAGAAAAGGCAATCCCTGGCGCATTAAAATTTGCGACAGTAAAAAATTATTTTTTGAAAAATTTACTGTAGAAAAGGCAATCCCTGGCGGATTTAAAATTTGCGACAGTAAAAAATTAGTTTTTGAAAAATTTACTATAGAAACGGCAATCCCTGGCGCAATTAAAATTTGCGACAGTAAAAATTTATTTTTTGAATAATTTACTATAGAAAAGGCAATCCCTGGCGTATTTAAAATTTGCGACATTAAAAAATTAATTTGTGAAAAATTTACTATAGAAAAGGCTATCCCTGGCGCAATCAAAATTTGCGACAGTAAAAAATTATTTTTTGCAAAATTTACTATAGAAGAGGCAATCCCTGGCGTATTTAAAATTTGCGACAGTATAAAATAATTTTTTGAAAAATTTACTGTATAAAGGCAATCCCTGGCGTATTTAAAATTTGGAACAGTAAAAAATTATTTTTTGAATAATTTTCTATAGAAGAGGCAATCCCTGGCGTATTTAAAATTTGCGACAGTAAAAAATTAATTTGTGAAAAATTTACTAGAGAAAAGGCAATCCCTGCGCAATTAAAAATTGCGACAGTAAAAAATTATTTTTTGCAAAATTTACTATAGAAGAGCCAATCCCTGGCGTATTTAAAATTTGCGACACTATAAAATTAATTTTTGAAAAATTTACTGTATAAATGGCAATCCCTGGCGTAATTAAAATTTGCGACAGTAAAAAATTATTTTTTGAAAAATTTACTATAGAAAAGGCAAACCCTGGCGTAATTAAAATTTTCGACAGTAAAAAATTAATTTGTGAAAAATTTACTATAGAAAAGGCAATACCTGGCGCAATTAAAATTTGCGACAGTAAAAAATTATTTTTTGCAAAAATTACTATAGAAGAGGCAATCCCTGGCGGATTTAAAATTTGCGACAGTAAAAAATTATTTTTTGAAAAATTTACTATAGAAAAGGCAATCCCTGGCGTAATTAAAATTTTCGACAGTAAAAAATTAATTTGTGAAAACTTTAGTATAGAAAAGGCAATCCCTGGCGCAATTAAAATTTGCGACAGTAAAAAATTATTTTTTGCAAAAATTACTATAGAAGGGGCAAACCCTGTCGTATTTAAAATTTGCGACAGTAAAAAATTAATTTGTGAAAAATTTACTATAGAAAAGGCAATCCCTGGCGCAATTAAAATTTGCGACAGTAAAAAATTATTTTTTGCAAATTTACTATAGAAGAGCCAATCCCTGGCGTATTTAAAATTTGCGACAGTATAATATTAATTTTTGAAAATTTACTGTAGAAAAGGCAATTCCTGGCGCAATTAAAACTTGAGACAGTAGAAAATTATTTTTTGAAAAATTTACTATAGAAGAGCCGATCCCTGGCGTATTTAAAATTTGCGACAGTATAAAATTAATTTTGAAAAATTTACTGTAGAAAGGCAATCCCCTGGCGCAATTAAAACCTGCGACAGTAGAAAATTATTTTTTGAAAAATTTACTGTAGAAAAGGCGTTCCCTGGCGCAATTAAAATTTGCGACAGTAAAAAATTATTGTTTGAATAATTTACTATAGAAAAGGCAATCCCTGGCGGATTTAAAATTTGCGACAGTAAAAAATTATTTTTTGAAAAATTTACTATAGAAAAGGTAATCCCTGGCACAATTAAAATTTGCGACAGTAAAAAATAATTTTTTGCAAAATTTACTATAGAAAATGCAATCCCTGGCGTATTTAAAATTTGCGACAGTAAAAAATAATTTTTTGAAAAATTTACTATAGAAAAGGCAATCCCTGGCGCAATTAAAATTTGCAACAGTAAAAAATTATTTTTTGCAAAATTACTATAAAAGAGGCAATCCCTGGCGTATTTAAAATTTGCGACAGTATAAAATTATTTTTTGAAAAATTTACTGTAGAAAAGGCAATCCTGGCGTAATTAAAATTTGCGACAGTAAAAAATTATTTTTGAAAAATTTACTACAGAAAAGGCAATCCCTGGCATAATTAAAATTTTCGACAGTAAAAAATTAATTTGTGAAAATTTACTATAGAAAAGGTAATCCCTGGCGCAATTAAAATTTGCTACAGTAAAAACTTATTTTTTTGAAATATTTACTATAGAAAAGGCAATCCGTGGCGTATTTAAAATTTGCGACAGTAAAAAATTATTTTTTGCAAAATTTACTATAGAAGAGGCAATCCCTGGCGTATTTAAAATTTGCGACAGTATAAAATAATTTTTGAAAAATTTACTGTATAAAGGCAATCCCTGGCGTATTTAAAATTTGGAACAGTAAAAAATTATTTTTTGAATAATTTTCTATAGAAGAGGCAATCCCTGGCGTATTTAAAATTTGCGACAGTAAAAAAATTAATTTGTGAAAAATTTACTAGAGAAAAGGCAATCCCTGGCGCAATTAAAAATTGCGCCAGTAAAAAATTATTTTTTGCAAAATTTACAATAGAAGAGCCAATCCCTGGCGTATTTAAAATTTGCGACACTATAAAATTAATTTTTGAAAAATTTACTGTATAAATGGCAATCCCTGGCGTAATTAAAATTTGCGACAGTAAAAAATTATTTTTTGAAAAATTTACTATAGAAAAGGCAAACCTGGCGTAATTAAAATTTTCGACAGTAAAAAATTAATTTGTGAAAAATTTACTATAGAAAAGGCAATACCTGGCGCAATTAAAATTTGCGACAGTAAAAAATTATTTTTTGCAAAAATTACTATAGAAGAGGCAATCCCTGGCGGATTTAAAATTTGCGACAGTAAAAAATTATTTTTGAAAAATTTACTATAGAAAAGGCAATCCCTGGCGTAATTAAATTTTTCGACAGTAAAAAATTAATTTGTGAAAACTTTACTATAGAAAAGGCAATCCCTGGCGCAATTAAAATTTGCGACAGTAAAAAATTATTTTTTGCAAAAATTACTATAGAAGGGGCAATCCCTGTCGTATTTAAAATTTGCGACAGTAAAAAATTAATTTGTGAAAAATTTACTATAGAAAAGGCAATCCCTGGCGCAATTAAAATTTGCGACAGTAAAAAATTATTTTTTGCAAAATTTACTATAGAAGAGCCAATCCCTGGCGTATTTAAAATTTGCGACAGTATAATATTAATTTTTGAAAAATTTACTGTAGAAAAGGCAATTCCTGGCGCAATTAAAACTTGCGACAGTAGAAAATTATTTTTTGAAAAATTTACTATAGAAGAGCCGATCCCTGGCGTATTTAAAATTTGCGACAGTATAAAATTAATTTTTGAAAAATTTACTGTAGAAAGGCAATCCCCTGGCGCAATTAAAACCTGCGACAGTAGAAAATTATTTTTTGAAAAATTTACTGTAGAAAAGGCGTTCCCTGGCGCAATTAAAATTTGCGACAGTAAAAAATTATTGTTTGAATAATTTACTATAGAAAAGGCAATCCCTGGCGGATTTAAAATTTGCGACAGTAAAAAATTATTTTTTGAAAATTTACTATAGAAAAGGTAATCCCTGGCACAATTAAAATTTGCGACAGTAAAAAATAATTTTTGCAAAATTTACTATAGAAAATGCAATCCCTGGCGTATTTAAAATTTGCGACAGTAAAAAATAATTTTTTGAAAAATTTACTATAGAAAAGGCAATCCCTGGCGCAATTAAAATTTGCAACAGTAAAAAATTATTTTTTGCAAAATTTACTATAAAAGAGGCAATCCCTGGCGTATTTAAAATTTGCGACAGTATAAAATTATTTTTTGAAAAATTTACTGTAGAAAAGGCAATCCCTGGCGTAATTAAAATTTGCGACAGTAAAAAATTATTTTTGAAAAATTTACTACAGAAAAGGCAATCCCTGGCATAATAAAATTTTCGACAGTAAAAATTAATTTGTGAAAAATTTACTATAGAAAAGGTAATCCCTGGCGCAATTAAAATTTGCTACAGTAAAAACTTATTTTTTTGAAATATTTACTATAGAAAAGGCAATCCGTGGCGTATTTAAAATTTGCGACAGTAAAAAATTATTTTTTGAAAAATTTACTATAGAAAAGGCAATCCCTGGCGCAATTAAAATTTGCGATAGTAAAAAATTATTTTTTGCAAAATTTACTATAGAAGAGGCAATCCCTGGCGTATTTAAAATTTGCGACAGTATAAAATTATTTTTTGAAAAATTTTCTGTAGAAAAGGCAATCCGTGGCGTATTTAAAATTTGCGACAGTAAAAAATTATTTTTGTGAAAAATTTACTATAGAAAAGGCAATCCCTGGCGCAATTAAAATTTGCGATAGTAAAAAATTATTTTTTGCAAAATTTACTATAGAAGAGCCAATCCCTGGCGTATTTAAAATTTGCGACAGTATAAAATTAATTTTTGAAAAATTTACTGTAGAAAGGCAATCCCTGGCGTATTTAAAATTTGGGACAGTAAAAAATTATTTTTTGAATAATTTTCTATAGAAAAGGCAATCCCTGGCGTATTTAAAATTTGCGACAGTAAAAAATTAATTTGTGAAAAATTTACTATAGAAAAGGCAATCCCTGGCGCAATTAAAATTTGCGACAGTAAAAAATTATTTTTTGAAAAATTTACTGTAGAAAAGGCAATCCCTGGCGGATTTAAAATTTGCGACAGTAAAAAATTAGTTTTTGAAAAATTTACTATAGAAACGGCAATCCCTGGCGCAATTAAAATTTGCGACAGTAAAAAATTATTTTTTGCAAAATTTACTATAGAAGAGCCAATCCCTGGCGTATTTAAAATTTGCGACACTATAAAATTAATTTTTGAAAAATTTACTGTATAAATGGCAATCCCTGGCGTAATTAAAATTTGCGACAGTAAAAAATTATTTTTTGAAAAATTTACTATAGAAAAGGCAAACCCTGGCGTAATTAAAATTTTCGACAGTAAAAAATTAATTTGTGAAAAATTTACTATAGAAAAGGCAATACCTGGCGCAATTAAAATTTGCGACAGTAAAAAATTATTTTTTGCAAAAATTACTATAGAAGAGGCAATCCCTGGCGGATTTAAAATTTGCGACAGTAAAAAATTATTTTTTGAAAAATTTACTATAGAAAAGGCAATCCCTGGTGTAATTAAAATTTTCGACAGTAAAAAATTAATTTGTGAAAACTTTAGTATAGAAAAGGCAATCCCTGGCGCAATTAAAATTTGTGACAGTAAAAAATTATTTTTTGCAAAAATTACTATAGAAGGGGCAAACCCTGTCGTATTTAAAATTTGCGACAGTAAAAAATTAATTTGTGAAAAATTTACTATAGAAAAGGCAATCCCTGGCGCAATTAAAATTTGCGACAGTAAAAAATTATTTTTTGCAAAATTTACTATAGAAGAGCCAATCCCTGGCGTATTTAAAATTTGCGACAGTATAATATTAATTTTTGAAAAATTTACTGTAGAAAAGGCAATTCCTGGCGCAATTAAAACTTGCGACAGTAGAAAATTATTTTTTGAAAAATTTACTATAGAAGAGCCGATCCCTGGCGTATTTAAAATTTGCGACAGTATAAAATTAATTTTTGAAAAATTTACTGTAGAAAGGCAATCCCCTGGCGCAATTAAAACCTGCGACAGTAGAAAATTATTTTTTGAAAAATTTACTGTAGAAAAGGCGTTCCCTGGCGCAATTAAAATTTGCGACAGTAAAAAATTATTTTTTGCAAAATTTACTATAGAAGAAGCAATCCCTGGCGTATTTAAAATTTGCGACAGTATAAAATTAATTTTTGAAAAATTTACTGTAGAAAAGGCAATCCCTGGCGCAATTAAAATTTGCGACAGTAAAAAATTATTTTTTGAAAAATTTACTGTAGAAAAGGCAATCCCTGGCGGATTTAAAATTTGCGACAGTAAAAAATTAGTTTTTGAAAAATTTACTATAGAAACGGCAATCCCTGGCGCAATTAAAATTTGCGACAGTAAAAATTTATTTTTTGAATAATTTACTATAGAAAAGGCAATCCCTGGCGTATTTAAAATTTGCGACATTAAAAAATTAATTTGTGAAAAATTTACTATAGAAAAGGCTATCCCTGGCGCAATTAAAATTTGCGACAGTAAAAAATTATTTTTTGCAAAATTTACTATAGAAGAAGCAATCCCTGGCGTATTTAAAATTTGCGACAGTATAAAATTAATTTTTGAAAAATTTACTGTAGAAAAGGCAATCCCTGGCGCAATTAAAATTTGCGACAGTAAAAAATTATTTTTTGAAAAATTTACTGTAGAAAAGGCAATCCCTGGCGGATTTAAAATTTGCGACAGTAAAAAATTAGTTTTTGAAAAATTTACTATAGAAACGGCAATCCCTGGCGCAATTAAAATTTGCGACAGTAAAAATTTATTTTTTGAATAATTTACTATAGAAAAGGCAATCCCTGGCGTATTTAAAATTTGCGACATTAAAAAATTAATTTGTGAAAAATTTACTATAGAAAAGGCTATCCCTGGCGCAATTAAAATTTGCGACAGTAAAAAATTATTTTTTGCAAAATTTACTATAGAAGAGCCAATCCCTGGCGTATTTAAAATTTGCGACAGTATAATATTAATTTTTGAAAAATTTACTGTAGAAAAGGCAATCCCTGGCGCAATTAAAACTTGCGACAGTAGAAAATTATTTTTTGAAAAATTTACTATAGAAGAGCCAATCCCTGGCGTATTTAAAATTTGCGACAGTATAAAATTAATTTTTGAAAAATTTACTGTAGAAAGGCAATCCCCTGGCGCAATTAAAACCTGCGACAGAGAAAATTATTTTTTGAAAAATTTACTGTAGAAAAGGCGTTCCCTGGCGCAATTAAAATTTGCGACAGTAAAAAATTATTGTTTGAATAATTTACTATAGAAAAGGCAATCCCTGGCGGATTTAAAATTTGCGACAGTAAAAAATTATTTTTTGAAAAATTTACTATAGAAAAGGTAATCCCTGGCACAATTAAAATTTGCGATAGTAAAAAATAATTTTTTGCAAAATTTACTATAGAAGAGGCAATCCCTGGCGTATTTAAAATTTGCGACAGTATAAAATTAATTTTTCAAAAATTTACTGTAGAAAGGCAATCCCTGGCGTATTTAAAATTTGGGACAGTAAAAAATTATTTTTTGAATAATTTTCTATAGAAAAGGCAATCCCTGGCGTATTTAAAATTTGCGACAGTAAAAAATTAATTTGTGAAAAATTTACTATAGAAAAGGCAATCCCTGGCGCAATTAAAATTTGCTACAGTAAAAAATTATTTTTTGAAAAATTTACTGTAGAAAAGGCAATACCTGGCGGATTTAAAATTTGCGACAGTAAAAAATTAGTTTTTGAAAAATTTACTATAGAAACGGCAATCCCTGGCGCAATTAAAATTTGCGACAGTAAAAATTTATTTTTTGAATAATTTACTATAGAAAAGGCAATCCCTGGCGTATTTAAAATTTGCGACATTAAAAAATTAATTTGTGAAAAATTTACTATAGAAAAGGCTATCCCTGGCGCAATTAAAATTTGCGACAGTAAAAAATTATTTTTTGCAAAATTTACTATGGAAGAGGCAATCCCTGGCGTATTTAAAATTTGCGACAGTATAAAATAATTTTTTGAAAAATTTACTGTATAAAGGCAATCCCTGGCGTATTTAAAATTTGGAACAGTAAAAAATTATTTTTTGAATAATTTTCTATAAAAGAGGCAATCCCTGGCGTATTTAAAATTTGCGACAGTAAAAAATTAATTTGTGAAAAATTTACTAGAGAAAAGGCAATCCCTGGCGCAATTAAAAATTGCGACAGTAAAAAATTATTTTTTGCAAAATTTACTATAGAAGAGCCAATCCCTGGCGTATTTAAAATTTGCGACACTATAAAATTAATTTTTGAAAAATTTACTGTATAAAAGGCAATCCCTGGCGTAATTAAAATTTGCGACAGTAAAAAATTATTTTTTGAAAAATTTACTATAGAAAAGGCAATCCCTGGCGTAATTAAAATTTTCGACAGTAAAAAATTAATTTGTGAAAAATTTACTATAGAAAAGGCAATCCCTGGCGCAATTAAAATTTGCGACAGTAAAAAATTATTTTTTGCAAAAATTACTATAGAAGAGGCAATCCCTGGCGGATTTAAAATTTGCGACAGTAAAAAATTATTTTTTGAAAAATTTACTATAGAAAAGGCAATCCCTGGCGTAATTAAAATTTTCGACAGTAAAAAATTAATTTGTGAAAAATTTACTATAGAAAAGGCAATCCCTGGCGCAATTAAAATTTGCGACAGTAAAAAATTATTTTTTGCAAAAATTACTATAGAAGAGGCAATCCCTGGCGTATTTAAAATTTGCGACAGTAAAAAATTAATTTGTGAAAAATTTACTATAGAAAAGGCAATCCCTGGCGCAATTAAAATTTGCGACAGTAAAAAATTATTTTTTGCAAAATTTACTATAGAAGAGCCAATCCCTGGCGTATTTAAAATTTGCGACAGTATAATATTAATTTTTGAAAAATTTACTGTAGAAAAGGCAATCCCTGGCGCAATTAAAACTTGCGACAGTAGAAAATTATTTTTTGAAAAATTTACTATAGAAGAGCCAATCCCTGGCGTATTTAAAATTTGCGACAGTATAAAATTATTTTTTGAAAAATTTTCTGTAGAAAAGGCAATCCGCGGCGTATTTAAAATTTGCGACAGTAAAAAATTATTTTTTGAAAAATTTACTATAGAAAAGGCAATCCCTGGCGCAATTAAAATTTGCGATAGTAAAAAATTATTTTTTGCAAAATTTACTATAGAAGAGCCAATCCCTGGCGTATTTAAAATTTGCGACAGTATAAAATTAATTTTTGAAAAATTTACTGTAGAAAGGCAATCCCTGGCGTATTTAAAATTTGGGACAGTAAAAAATTATTTTTTGAATAATTTTCTATAGAAAAGGCAATCCCTGGCGTATTTAAAATTTGCGACAGAAAAAAATTAATTTGTGAAAAATTTACTATAGAAAAGGCAATCCCTGGCGCAATTAAAATTTGCGACAGTAAAAAATTATTTTTTGCAAAATTTACTATAGAAGAAGCAATCCCTGGCGTATTTAAAATTTGCGACAGTATAAAATTAATTTTTGAAAAATTTACTGTAGAAAAGGCAATCCCTGGCGCAATTAAAATTTGCGACAGTAAAAAATTATTTTTTGAAAAATTTACTGTAGAAAAGGCAATCCCTGGCGGATTTAAAATTTGCGACAGTAAAAAATTAGTTTTTGAAAAATTTACTATAGAAACGGCAATCCCTGGCGCAATTAAAATTTGCGACAGTAAAAATTTATTTTTTGAATAATTTACTATAGAAAAGGCAATCCCTGGCGTATTTAAAATTTGCGACATTAAAAAATTAATTTGTTAAAAATTTACTATAGAAAAGGCTATCCCTGGCGCAATTAAAATTTGCGACAGTAAAAAATTATTTTTTGCAAAATTTACTATAGAAGAGCCAATCCCTGGCGTATTTAAAATTTGCGACAGTATAATATTAATTTTTGAAAAATTTACTGTAGAAAAGGCAATCCCTGGCGCAATTAAAACTTGCGACAGTAGAAAATTATTTTTTGAAAAATTTACTATAGAAGAGCCAATCCCTGGCGTATTTAAAATTTGCGACAGTATAAAATTAATTTTTGAAAAATTTACTGTAGAAAGGCAATCCCCTGGCGCAATTAAAACCTGCGACAGAGAAAATTATTTTTTGAAAAATTTACTGTAGAAAAGGCGTTCCCTGGCGCAATTAAAATTTGCGACAGTAAAAAATTATTGTTTGAATAATTTACTATATATAAGGCAATCCCTGGCGGATTTAAAATTTGCGACAGTAAAAAATTATTTTTTGAAAAATTTACTATAGAAAAGGTAATCCCTGGCACAATTAAAATTTGCGATAGTAAAAAATAATTTTTTGCAAAATTTACTATAGAAGAGGCAATCCCTGGCGTATTTAAAATTTGCGACAGTATAAAATTAATTTTTGAAAAATTTACTGTAGAAAGGCAATCCCTGGCGTATTTAAAATTTGGGACAGTAAAAAATTATTTTTTGAATAATTTTCTATAGAAAAGGCAATCCCTGGCGTATTTAAAATTTGCGACAGTAAAAAATTAATTTGTGAAAAATTTACTATAGAAAAGGCAATCCCTGGCGCAATTAAAATTTGCGACAGTAAAAAATTATTTTTTGAAAAATTTACTGTAGAAAAGGCAATCCCTGGCGGATTTAAAATTTGCGACAGTAAAAAATTAGTTTTTGAAAAATTTACTATAGAAACGGCAATCCCTGGCGCAATTAAAATTTGCGACAGTAAAAATTTATTTTTTGAATAATTTACTATAGAAAAGGCAATCCCTGGCGTATTTAAAATTTGCGACATTAAAAAATTAATTTGTGAAAAATTTACTATAGAAAAGGCTATCCCTGGCGCAATTAAAATTTGCGACAGTAAAAAATTATTTTTTGCAAAATTTACTATGGAAGAGGCAATCCCTGGCGTATTTAAAATTTGCGACAGTATAAAATAATTTTTTGAAAAATTTACTGTATAAAGGCAATCCCTGGCGTATTTAAAATTTGGAACAGTAAAAAATTATTTTTTGAATAATTTTCTATAAAAGAGGCAATCCCTGGCGTATTTAAAATTTGCGACAGTAAAAAATTAATTTGTGAAAAATTTACTAGAGAAAAGGCAATCCCTGGCGCAATTAAAAATTGCGACAGTAAAAAATTATTTTTTGCAAAATTTACTATAGAAGAGCCAATCCCTGGCGTATTTAAAATTTGCGACACTATAAAATTAATTTTTGAAAAATTTACTGTATAAAAGGCAATCCCTGGCGTAATTAAAATTTGCGACAGTAAAAAATTATTTTTTGAAAAATTTACTATAGAAAAAGCAATCCCTGGCGTAATTAAAATTTTCGACAGTAAAAAATTAATTTGTGAAAAATTTACTATAGAAAAGGCAATCCCTGGCGCAATTAAAATTTGCGACAGTAAAAAATTATTTTTTGCAAAAATTACTATAGAAGAGGCAATCCCTGGCGGATTTAAAATTTGCGACAGTAAAAAATTATTTTTTGAAAAATTTACTATAGAAAAGGCAATCCCTGGCGTAATTAAAATTTTCGACACTAAAAAATTAATTTGTGAAAAATTTACTATAGAAAAGGCAATCCCTGGCGCAATTAAAATTTGCGACAGTAAAAAATTATTTTTTGCAAAAATTACTATAGAAGAGGCAATCCCTGGCGTATTTAAAATTTGCGACAGTAAAAAATTAATTTGTGAAAAATTTACTATAGAAAAGGCAATCCCTGGCGCAATTAAAATTTGCGACAGTAAAAAATTATTTTTTGCAACATTTACTATAGAAGAGCCAATCCCTGGCGTATTTAAAATTTGCGACAGTATAATATTAATTTTTGAAAAATTTACTGTAGAAAAGGCAATCCCTGGCGCAATTAAAACTTGCGACAGTAGAAAATTATATTTTGAAAAATTTACTATAGAAGAGCCAATCCCTGGCGTATTTAAAATTTGCGACAGTATAAAATTATTTTTTGAAAAATTTTCTGTAGAAAAGGCAATCCGTGGCGTATTTAAAATTTGCGACAGTAAAAAATTATTTTTTGAAAAATTTACTATAGAAAAGGCAATCCCTGGCGCAATTAAAATTTGCGATAGTAAAAAATTATTTTTTGCAAAATTTACTATAGAAGAGCCAATCCCTGGCGTATTTAAAATTTGCGACAGTATAAAATTAATTTTTGAAAAATTTACTGTAGAAAGGCAATCCCTGGCGTATTTAAAATTTGGGACAGTAAAAAATTATTTTTTGAATAATTTTCTATAGAAAAGGCAATCCCTGGCGTATTTAAAATTTGCGACAAAAAAAAATTAATTTGTGAAAAATTTACTATAGAAAAGGCAATCCCTGGCGCAATTAAAATTCGCGACAGTAAAAAATTATTTTTTGCAAAATTTACTATAGAAAAAGCAATCCCTGGCGTATTTAAAATTTGCGACAGTATAAAATTAATTTTTGAAAAATTTACTGTAGAAAAGGCAATCCCTGGCGCAATTAAAATTGGCGACAGTGAAAAATTATTTTTTGAAAAATTTACTGTAGAAAAGGCAATCCCTGGCGGACTTAAAATTTGCGACTGTAAAAAATTAGTTTTTGAAAAATTTACTATAGAAACGGCAATCCCTGGCGCAATTAAAATTTGCGACAGTAAAAATTTATTTTTTGAATAATTTACTATAGAAAAGGCAATCCCTGGCGTATTTAAAATTTGCGACATTAAAAAATTAATTTGTGAAAAATTTACTATAGAAAAGGCTATCCCTGGCGCAATTAAAATTTGCGACAGTAAAAAATTATTTTTTGCAAAATTTACTATAGAAGAGCCAATCCCTGGCGTATTTAAAATTTGCGACAGTATAATATTAATTTTTGAAAAATTTACTGTAGAAAAGGCAATCCCTGGCGCAATTAAAACTTGCGACAGTAGAAAATTATTTTTTGAAAAATTTACTATAGAAGAGCCAATCCCTGGCGTATTTAAAATTTGCGACAGTATAAAATTAATTTTTGAAAAATTTACTGTAGAAAGGCAATCCCCTGGCGCAATTAAAACCTGCGACAGTAGAAAATTATTTTTTGAAAAATTTACTGTAGAAAAGGCGTTCCCTGGCGCAATTAAAATTTGCGACAGTAAAAAATTATCGTTTGAATAATTTACTATAGAAAAGGCAATCCCTGGCGGATTTAAAATTTGCGACAGTAAAAAATTATTTTTTGAAAAATTTACTATAGAAAAGGTAATCCCTGGCACAATTAAAATTTGCGACAGTAAAAAATAATTTTTTGCAAAATTTACTATAGAAGAGGCAATCCCTGGCGTATTTAAAATTTGCGACAGTATAAAATAATTTTTTGAAAAATTTACTGTATAAAGGCAATCCCTGGCGTATTTAAAATTTGGAACAGTAAAAAATTATTTTTTGAATAATTTTCTATAAAAGAGGCAATCCCTGGCATAATTAAAATTTTCCACAGTAAAAAATTAATTTGTGAAAAATTTACTATAGAAAAGGTAATCCCTGGCGCAATTAAAATTTGCGACAGTAAAAACTTATTTTTTTGAAATATTTACTATAGAAAAGGCAATCCGTGGCGTATTTAAAATTTGCGACAGTAAAAAATTATTTTTTGAAAAATTTACTATAGAAAAGGCAATCCCTGGCGCAATTAAAATTTGCGATAGTAAAAAATTATTTTTTGCAAAATTTACTATAGAAGAGGCAATCCCTGGCTTATTTAAAATTTGCGACAGTATAAAATTATTTTTTGAAAAATTTTCCGTAGAAAAGGCAATCCGTGGCGTATTTAAAATTTGCGACAGTAAAAAATTATTTTTTGAAAAATTTACTATAGAAAAGGCAATCCCTGGCGCAATTAAAATTTGCGATAGTAAAAAATTATTTTTTGCAAAATTTACTATAGAAGAGCCAATCCCTGGCGTATTTAAAATTTGCGACAGTATAAAATTAATTTTTGAAAAATTTACTGTAGAAAGGCAATCCCTGGCGTATTTAAAATTTGGGACAGTAAAAAATTATTTTTTCAATAATTTTCTATAGAAAAGGCAATCCCTGGCGTATTTAAAATTTGCGACAGTAAAAAATTAATTTGTGAAAAATTTACTATAGAAAAGGCAATCCCTGGCGCAATTAAAATTTGCGACAGTAAAAAATTATTTTTTGAAAAATTTACTGTAGAAAATGCAATCCCTGGCGGATTTAAAATTTGCGACAGTAAAAAATTAGTTTTTGAAAAATTTACTATAGAAACGGCAATCCCTGGCGCAATTAAAATTTGCGACAGTAAAAATTTATTTTTTGAATAATTTACTATAGAAAAGGCAATCCCTGGCGTATTTAAAATTTGCGACATTAAAAAATTAATTTGTGAAAAATTTACTATAGAAAAGGCTATCCCTGGCGCAATTAAAATTTGCGACAGTAAAAAATTATTTTTTGCAAAATTTACTATAGAAGAGGCAATCCCTGGCGTATTTAAAATTTGCGACAGTATAAAATAATTTTTTGAAAAATTTACTGTATAAAGGCAATCCCTGGCGTATTTGAAATTTGGAACAGTAAAAAATTATTTTTTGAATAATTTTCTATAAAAGAGGCAATCCCTGGCGTATTTAAAATTTGCGACAGTAAAAAATTAATTTGTGAAAAATTTACTAGAGAAAAGGCAATCCCTGGCGCAATTAAAAATTGCGACAGTAAAAAATTATTTTTTGCAAAATTTACTATAGAAGAGCCAATCCCTGGCGTATTTAAAATTTGCGACACTATAAAATTAATTTTTGAAAAATTTACTGTATAAAAGGCAATCCCTGGCATAATTAAAATTTGCGACAGTAAAAAATTATTTTTTGAAAAATTTACTATAGAAAAGGCAATCCCTGGCGTAATTAAAATTTTCGACAGTAAAAAATTAATTTGTGAAAAATTTACTATTGAAAAGGCAATCCCTGGCGCAATTAAAATTTGCGACAGTAAAAAATTATTTTTTGCAAAAATTACTATAGAAGAGGCAATCCCTGGCGGATTTAAAATTTGCGACAGTAAAAAATAATTTTTTGAAAAATTTACTATAGAAAAGGCAATCCCTGGCGTAATTAAAATTTTCGACAGTAAAAAATTAATTTGTGAAAAATTTACTATAGAAAAGGCAATCCCTGGCGCAATTAAAATTTGCGACAGTAAAAAATTATTTTTTGCAAAAATTACTATAGAAGAGGCAATCCCTGGCGTATTTAAAATTTGCGACAGTAAAAAATTAATTTGTGAAAAATTTACTATAGAAAAGGCAATCCCTGGCGCAATTAAAATTTGCGACAGTAAAAAATTATTTTTTGCAAAATTTACTATAGAAGAGCCAATCCCTGGCGTATTTAAAATTTGCGACAGTATAATATTAATTTTTGAAAAATTTACTGTAGAAAAGGCAATCCCTGGCGCAATTAAAACTTGCGACAGCAGAAAATTATTTTTTGAAAAATTTACTATAGAAGAGCCAATCCCTGGCGTATTTAAAATTTGCGACAGTATAAAATTATTTTTTGAAAAATTTTCTGTAGAAAAGGCAATCCGTGGCGTGTTTAAAATTTGCGACAGTAAAAAATTATTTTTTGAAAAATTTACTATAGAAAAGGCAATCCCTGGCGCAATTAAAATTTGCGATAGTAAAAAATTATTTTTTGCAAAATTTACTATAGAAGAGCCAAACCCTGGCGTATTTAAAATTTGCGACAGTATAAAATTAATTTTTGAAAAATTTACTGTAGAAAGGCAATCCCTGGCGTATTTAAAATTGGGGACAGTAAAAAATTATTTTTTGAATAATTTTCTATAGAAAAGGCAATCCCTGGCGTATTTAAAATTTGCGACAGTAAAAAATTAATTTGTGAAAAATTTACTATAGAAAAGGCAATCCCTGGCGCAATTAAAATTTGCGACAGTAAAAAATTATTTTTTGCAAAATTTACTATAGAAGAAGCAATCCCTGGCGTATTTAAAATTTGCGACAGTATAAAATTAATTTTTGAAAAATTTACTGTAGAAAAGGCAATCCCTGGCGCAATTAAAATTTGCGACAGTAAAAAATTATTTTTTGAAAAATTTACTGTAGAAAAGGCAATCCCTGGCGGATTTAAAATTTGCGACAGTAAAAAATTAGTTTTTGAAAAATTTACTATAGAAACGGCAATCCCTGGCGCAATTAAAATTTGCGACAGTATAAAATTAATTTGTGAAAAATTTACTATAGAAAAGGCAATTCCTGGCGACTATAAAATTTGCGACATTAAAAAATTAATTTGTGAAAAATTTACTATAGAAAAGGCTATCCCTGGCGCAATTAAAATTTGCGACAGTAAAAAATTATTTTTTGCAAAATTTACTATAGAAGAGGCAATCCCTGGCGTATTTAAAATTTGCGACAGTATAAAATAATTTTTTGAAAAATTTACTGTATAAAGGCAATCCCTGGCGTATTTAAAATTTGGAACAGTAAAAAATTATTTTTTGAATAATTTTCTATAGAAGAGGCAATCCCTGGCGTATTTAAAATTTGCGACAGTAAAAAATTAATTTGTGAAAAATTTACTAGAGAAAAGGCAATCCCTGGCGCAATTAAAAATTGCGACAGTAAAAAATTATTTTTTGCAAAATTTACTATAGAAGAGCCAATCCCTGGCGTATTTAAAATTTGCGACACTATAAAATTAATTTTTGAAAAATTTACTGTATAAAAGGCAATCCCTGGCGTAATTAAAATTTGCGACAGTAAAAAATTATTTTTTGAAAAATTTACTATAGAAAAGGCAATCCCTGGCGTAATTAAAATTTTCGACAGTAAAAAATTAATTTGTGAAAAATTTACTATAGAAAAGGCAATCCCTGGCGCAATTAAAATTTGCGACAGTAAAAAATTATTTTTTGCAAAAATTACTATAGAAGAGGCAATCCCTGGCGGATTTAAAATTTGCCACAGTAAAAAATTATTTTTTGAAAAATTTACTATAGAAAAGGCAATCCCTGGCGTAATTAAAATTTTCGACAATAAAAAATTAATTTGTGAAAAATTTACTATAGAAAAGGCAATCCCTGGCGCAATTAAAATTTGCGACAGTAAAAAATTATTTTTTGCAAAATTTACTATAGAAGGGCCAATCCCTGGCGTATTTAAAATTTGCGACAGTATAATATTAATTTTTGAAAAATTTACTGTAGAAAAGGCAATCCCTGGCGCAATTAAAACTTGCGACAGTAGAAAATTATTTTTTGAAAAATTTACTATAGAAGAGCCAATCCCTGGCGTATTTAAAATTTGCGACAGTATAAAATTAATTTTTGAAAAATTTACTGTAGAAAGGCAATCCCTGGCGCAATTAAAACCTGCGACAGTAGAAAATTATTTTTTGCAAAATTTACTGTAGAAAAGGCAATCCCTGGCGCAATTAAAATTTGCGACAGTAAAAAATTATTGTTTGAATAATTTACTATAGAAAAGGCAATCCCTGGCGGATTTAAAATTTGCGACAGTAAAAAATTATTTTTTGAAAAATTTACTATAGAAAAGGTAATCCCTGGCGCAATTAAAATTTGCGACAGTAAAAACTTATTTTTTTGCAATATTTACTATAGAAAAGGCAATCCCTGGCGTATTTAAAATTTGCGACAGTAAAAAATAATTTTTTGAAAAATTTACTATCGAAAAGGCAATCCCTGGCGCAATTAAAATTTGCAACAGTAAAAAATTATTTTTTGCTAAATTTACTATAAAAGAGGCAATCCCTGGCGTATTTAAAATTTGCGACAGTATAAAATTATTTTTTGAAAAATTTACTGTAGAAAAGGCAATCCCTGGGGTAATTAAAATTTGCGACAGTAAAAAATTATTTTTTGAAAAATTTACTACAGAAAAGGCAATCCCTGGCATAATTAAAATTTTCGACAGTAAAAAATTAATTTGTGAAAAATTTACTATAGAAAAGGTAATCCCTGGCGCAATTAAAATTTGCGACAGTAAAAACTTATTATTTTGCAATATTTACTATAGAAAAGGCAATCCGTGGCGTATTTAAAATTTGCGACAGTAAAAAATTATTTTTTGAAAAATTTACTATAGAAAAGGCAATCCCTGGCGCAATTAAAATTTGCGATAGTAAAAAATTATTTTTTGCAAAATTTACTATAGAAGAGGCAATCCCTGGCGTATTTAAAATTTGCGACAGTATAAAATTATTTTTTGAAAAATTTTCTGTAGAAAAGGCAATCCCTGGCGTATTTAAAATTTGCGACAGTAAAAAATTATTTTTTGAATAATTTACTATAGAAAAGGGAATCCCTGGCGTATTTAAAATTTGCGACAGTAAAAAATTAATTTGTGAAAAATTTACTATAGAAAAGGCAATCCCTGGCGTAATTAAAATTTACGACAGTAAAAAATTATTTTTTGCAAAATTTACTATAGAAGAGGCAATCTCTGGCGTATTTAAAATTTGCGACAGAATAAAATTAATTTTTGAAAAATTCACTGTAGAAAAGGCAATCCCTGGCGTATTTAAAATTTGGGACAAAAAAAAATTATTTTTTGAATAATTTTCTATAGAAAAGGCAATTCCTGGCGTATTTAAAATTTGCGACAGTAAAAAATTAATTTGTGCAAAATTTACTATAGAAAAGGCAATACCTGGCGCAATTAAAATTTGCGACAGTAAAAAATTATTTTTTGCAAAATTTACTATAGAAGCGGCAATCCCTGGCGTATTTAAAATTTGTGACAGTATAAAATTAATTTTTGAAAAATTTACTGTAGAAAAGGCAATCCCTGGCGCAATTAAAATTTGCGACAGTAAAAAATTATTTTTTGAAAAAATTACTGTAGAAAAGGCAATCCCTGCCGCAATTAAAATTTGCGACAGTAAAAAATTATTTTTTGAATAATTTACTATAGAAAAGGCAATCCCTGGCGTATTTAAAATTTGCGACAGTAAAAAATTAATTTTTGAAAAATTTACTGTAGAAAAGGCAATCCTTGGCGTAGTTAAAATTTGCGACAGTAAAAAATTATTTTTTGAATAATTTACTATAGAAAAGGCAATCCCTGGCGCAATTAAAATTTGCGACAGTACAAAATTAAACTTTGAAAAATTTACTATAGAAAAGGCAATCCCTGGCGCAGTTAAAATTTGCGACAGTAAAAAATTATTTTTTGAAAAAATTTACTGTAGAAAAGGCAATCCCTGGCGCAATTAAAATTTGCGACAGTAGAAAATTATTTTTTGAAAAATTTACTGTAGAAAAGGCAATCCCTGACGCAATTAAAATTTGCGACAGTAAAAAATTATTTTTTGATTAATTTACTATAGAAAAGGCAATCCCTGGCGCAATTAAAATTTGCGACAGTAAAAATTATTTTTTGCAAAAATTACTATAGAGGAGGCAATCCCTGGCGTATTTAAAATTTGCGACAGTAAAAAATTAATTTGTTAACAATTTACTATAGAAAAGGCAATCCCTGGCGCAATTAAAATTTGCGACAGTAAAAAATTATTTTTTTCAAAATTTACTATAGAAGAGGCAATCCGTGGCGTATTTAAAATTTGCGACAGTAAAAAATTATTTTTTGAAAAATTTACTATAGAAAAGGCAATCCCTGGCGCAATCAAAATTTGCGAAATTGACTATAGAAGAGGCAATCCCTGGCGTATTTAAAATCTGCGACAGTATAAAATTATTTTTTGAAAAATTTTCTGTAGAAAAGGCAATCCCTGGCGTATTTAAAATTTGCGACAGTAAAAAATTATTTTTTGAATAATTTACTATAGAAAAGGCAATCCCTGGCGTATTTAAAATTTGCGACACTAAAAAATTAATTTGTGAAAAATTTACTATAGAAAAGGCAATCCCTGGCGCAATTAAAATTTGCGACAGTAAAAAATTATTTTTAGAAAAATTTACTACAGAAAAGGCAATCCCTGGCGTAATTAAAATTTTCGACAGTAAAAAATTAATTTGTGAAAAATTTACTATAGAAAAGGCAAACCCTGGCACAATTAAAATTTGCGACAGTAAAAATTATTTTTTGCAAAAATTACTATAGAAAAGGCAATCCCTGGCGGATTTAAAATTTGCGACAATAAAAAATTAATTTGTGAAAAATTTACTATAGAAAAGGCAATCCCTGGCGCAATTAAAATTTGCGACAGTAAAAAATAATTTTTTGCAAAATTTACTATAAAAGAGGCAATCCCTGGCGTATTTAAAATTTGCGACAGTATAAAATAATTTTTTGAAAAATTTACTGTAGAAAAGGCAATCCCTGGCGTAATTAAAATTTGCGACAGTAAAAAATTATTTTTTGAAAAATTTACTACAGAAAAGGCAATCCCTGGCGTAATCAAAATTTTCGACAGTAAAAAATTAATTTGTGAAAAATTTACTATAGAAAAGGCAAACCCTGGCGCAATTAAAATTTGCGACAGTAAAAAATTATTTTTTGCAAAAATTACTATAGAAGAGGCAATCCCTGGCGTATTTAAAATTTGCGACAGTAAAAAATTAATTTGTGAAAAATTTACTATAGAAAAGGCCATCCCTGGCGCAATTAAAACTTGCGACAGTAAAAAATTATTTTTTTCAAAATTTACTATAGAAGAGGCAATCCGTGGCGTATTTAAAATTTGCGACAGTAAAAAATTATTTTTTGAAAAATTTACTATAGAAAAGGCAATCCCTGGCGCAATTAAAATTTGCGACAGTAAAAAATTATTTTTTGCAAAATTTACTATAGAAGAGGCAATCCCTGGCGTATTTAAAATTTGCGACAGTATAAAATTATTTTTTGAAAAATTTTCTGTAGAAAAGGCAGTCCCTGGCGTATTTAAAATTTGCGACAGTAAAAAATTATTTTTTGAATAATTTACTATAGAAAAGGCAATCCCTGGCGTATTTAAAATTTGCGACAGTAAAAAATTAATTTGTGAAAAATTTACTATAGAAAAGGCAATCCCTGGCGCAATTAAAATTTGCGACAGTAAAAAATTATTTTTTGCAAAATTTACTATAGAAGAGGCAATCCCTGGCCTATTGAAAATTTGCGACAGTATAAAATTAATTTTTGAAAAATTTACTGTAGAAAAGGCAATCCCTGGCGCAATTAAAATTTGCGACAGTAGAGAATTATTTTTTGAAAAATTTACTGTAGAAAAGGCAATACCTGGCGCAGTTACAATTTGCGACAGTAAAAAATTATTTTTTGAATAATTTACTATAGAAAAGGCAATCCCTGGCGCAATTAAAATTTGCGACAGTAAAAATTTATTTTTTGAATAATTTACTATAGAAAGGCAATCTCTGGCGTATTTAAAATTTGCGACAGTAAAAAATTAATTTGTGAAAAATTTACTATAGAAAAGGCAATCCCTGGCGCAATTAAAATTTGCGACAGTAAAAAATTATTTTTTTCAAAATTTACTATAGAAGAGGCAATCCGTGGCGTATTTAAAATTTGCGACAGTAAAAAATTATTTTTTGAAAAATTTACTATAGAAAAGGCAATCCCTGGCGCAATTAAAATTTGCGACAGTAAAAATTATTTTTTGCAAAAATTACTATAGAGGAGGCAATCCCTGGCGTATTTAAAATTTGCGACAGTAAAAAATTAATTTGTTAACAATTTACTATAGAAAAGGCAATCCCTGGCGCAATTAAAATTTGCGACAGTAAAAAATTATTTTTTTCAAAATTTACTATAGAAGAGGCAATCCGTGGCGTATTTAAAATTTGCGACAGTAAAAAATTATTTTTTGAAAAATTTACTATAGAAAAGGCAATCCCTGGCGCAATCAAAATTTGCGAAATTGACTATAGAAGAGGCAATCCCTGGCGTATTTAAAATCTGCGACAATATAAAATTATTTTTTGAAAAATTTTCTGTAGAAAAGGCAATCCCTGGCGTATTTAAAATTTGCGACAGTAAAAAATTATTTTTTGAATAATTTACTATAGAAAAGGCAATCCCTGGCGTATTTAAAATTTGCGACACTAAAAAATTAATTTGTGAAAAATTTACTATAGAAAAGGCAATCCCTGGCGCAATTAAAATTTGCGACAGTAAAAAATTATTTTTAGAAAAATTTACTACAGAAAAGGCAATCCCTGGCGTAATTAAAATTTTCGACAGTAAAAAATTAATTTGTGAAAAATTTACTATAGAAAAGGCAAACCCTGGCACAATTAAAATTTGCGACAGTAAAAATTATTTTTTGCAAAAATTACTATAGAAAAGGCAATCCCTGGCGGATTTAAAATTTGCGACAATAAAAAATTAATTTGTGAAAAATTTACTATAGAAAAGGCAATCCCTGGCGCAATTAAAATTTGCGACAGTAAAAAATTATTTTTTGCAAAATTTACTATAAAAGAGGCAATCCCTGGCGTATTTAAAATTTGCGACAGTATAAAATAATTTTTTGAAAAATTTACTGTAGAAAAGGCAATCCCTGGCGTAATTAAAATTTGCGACAGTAAAAAATTATTTTTTGAAAAATTTACTACAGAAAAGGCAATCCCTGGCGTAATCAAAATTTTCGACAGTAAAAAATTAATTTGTGAAAAATTTACTATAGAAAAGGCAAACCCTGGCGCAATTAAAATTTGCGACAGTAAAAAATTATTTTTTGCAAAAATTACTATAGAAGAGGCAATCCCTGGCGTATTTAAAATTTGCGACAGTAAAAAATTAATTTGTGAAAAATTTACTATAGAAAAGGCCATCCCTGGCGCAATTAAAACTTGCGACAGTAAAAAATTATTTTTTTCAAAATTTACTATAGAAGAGGCAATCCGTGGCGTATTTAAAATTTGCGACAGTAAAAAATTATTTTTTGAAAAATTTACTATAGAAAAGGCAATCCCTGGCGCAATTAAAATTTGCGACAGTAAAAAATTATTTTTTGCAAAATTTACTATAGAAGAGGCAATCCCTGGCGTATTTAAAATTTGCGACAGTATAAAATTATTTTTTGAAAAATTTTCTGTAGAAAAGGCAGTCCCTGGCGTATTTAAAATTTGCGACAGTAAAAAATTATTTTTTGAATAATTTACTATAGAAAAGGCAATCCCTGGCGTATTTAAAATTTGCGACAGTAAAAAATTAATTTGTGAAAAATTTACTATAGAAAAGGCAATCCCTGGCGCAATTAAAATTTGCGACAGTAAAAAATTATTTTTTGCAAAATTTACTATAGAAGAGGCAATCCCTGGCCTATTGAAAATTTGCGACAGTATAAAATTAATTTTTGAAAAATTTACTGTAGAAAAGGCAATCCCTGGCGCAATTAAAATTTGCGACAGTAGAGAATTATTTTTTGAAAAATTTACTGTAGAAAAGGCAATACCTGGCGCAGTTACAATTTGCGACAGTAAAAAATTATTTTTTGAATAATTTACTATAGAAAAGGCAATCCCTGGCGCAATTAAAATTTGCGACAGTAAAAATTTATTTTTTGAATAATTTACTATAGAAAGGCAATCTCTGGCGTATTTAAAATTTGCGACAGTAAAAAATTAATTTGTGAAAAATTTACTATAGAAAAGGCAATCCCTGGCGCAATTAAAATTTGCGACAGTAAAAAATTATTTTTTTCAAAATTTACTATAGAAGAGGCAATCCGTGGCGTATTTAAAATTTGCGACAGTAAAAAATTATTTTTTGAAAAATTTACTATAGAAAAGGCAATCCCTGGCGCAATTAAAATTTGCGACAGTAAAAAATTATTTTTTGCAAAATTTACTATAGAAGAGGCAATTCCTGGCGTATTTAAAATTTGCGACAGTATAAAATTATTTTTTGAAAAATTTTCTGTAGAAAAGGCAATCCCTGGCGTATTTAAAATTTGCGACAGTAAAAAATTATTTTTTGAATAATTTACTATAGAAAAGGCAATCCCTGGAGTATTTAAAATTTGCGACAGTAAAAAATTAATTTGTGAAAAATTTACTATAGAAAAGGCAATCCCTGGCGCAATTAAAATTTGCGACAGTAAAAAATTATTTTTTGCAAAATTTACTATAGAAGAGCCAATCCCTGTCCTATTGAAAATTTGCGACAGTATAAAATTAATTTTTGAAAAATTTACTGTAGAAACGGCAATCCCTGGCGCAATTAAAATTTGCGACAGTAGAGAATTATTTTTTGAAAAATTTACTGTAGAAAAGGCAATCCCTGGCGCAATTAAAATTTGCGACAGTAAAAAATTATTTCTTGAATAATTTACTATAGAAAAGGCAATCCCTGGCGCAATTAAAATTTGCGACAGTAAAAATTTATTTTTTGAATAATTTACTATAGAAAAGGCAATCTCTGTCGTATTTAAAATTTGCGACAGTAAAAAATTAATTTGTGAAAAATTTACTATAGAAAAGGCAATCCCTGGCGCAATTAAAATTTGCGACAGTAAAAAATTATTTTTTGCAAAATTTACTATAGAAGAGGCAATCCCTGGCGTATTTAAAATTTGCGACAGTATAAAGTAATTTTTTGAAAAATTTACTGTAGAAAAGGCAATCCCTGGCGTATTTAAAATTTGGGACAAAAAAAAATTATTTTTTGAATAATTTTCTATAGAAAAGGCAATCCCTGGCGTAATTAAAATTTGCGACAGTAAAAAATTATTTTTTGCAAAATTTACTATAGAAGAGGCAATCTCTGGCGTATTTAAAATTTGCGACAGAATAAAATTAATTTTTGAAAAATTTACTGTAGAAAAGGCAATCCCTGGAGTATTTAAAATTTTCGACAGTAAAAAATTAATTTGTGAAAAATTTACTACAGAAAAGGCAATCCCTGGCGTAATCAAAATTTTCGACAGTAAAAAATTAATTTGTGAAAAATTTACTATAGAAAAGGCAAACCCTGGCGCAATTAAAATTTGCGACAGTAAAAAATTATTTTTTGCAAAAATTACTATAGAAGAGGCAATCCCTGGCGTATTTAAAATTTGCGACAGTAAAAAATTAATTTGTGAAAAATTTACTATAGAAAAGGCCATCCCTGGCGCAATTAAAACTTGCGACAGTAAAAAATTATTTTTTTCAAAATTTACTATAGAAGAGGCAATCCGTGGCGTATTTAAAATTTGCGACAGTAAAAAATTATTTTTTGAAAAATTTACTATAGAAAAGGCAATCCCTGGCGCAATTAAAATTTGCGACAGTAAAAAATTATTTTTTGCAAAATTTACTATAGAAGAGGCAATCCCTGGCGTATTTAAAATTTGCGACAGTATAAAATTATTTTTTGAAAAATTTTCTGTAGAAAAGGCAGTCCCTGGCGTATTTAAAATTTGCGACAGTAAAAAATTATTTTTTGAATAATTTACTATAGAAAAGGCAATCCCTGGCGTATTTAAAATTTGCGACAGTAAAAAATTAATTTGTGAAAAATTTACTATAGAAAAGGCAATCCCTGGCGCAATTAAAATTTGCGACAGTAAAAAATTATTTTTTGCAAAATTTACTATAGAAGAGGCAATCCCTGGCCTATTGAAAATTTGCGACAGTATAAAATTAATTTTTGAAAAATTTACTGTAGAAAAGGCAATCCCTGGCGCAATTAAAATTTGCGACAGTAGAGAATTATTTTTTGAAAAATTTACTGTAGAAAAGGCAATACCTGGCGCAGTTACAATTTGCGACAGTAAAAAATTATTTTTTGAATAATTTACTATAGAAAAGGCAATCCCTGGCGCAATTAAAATTTGCGACAGTAAAAATTTATTTTTTGAATAATTTACTATAGAAAGGCAATCTCTGGCGTATTTAAAATTTGCGACAGTAAAAAATTAATTTGTGAAAAATTTACTATAGAAAAGGCAATCCCTGGCGCAATTAAAATTTGCGACAGTAAAAAATTATTTTTTTCAAAATTTACTATAGAAGAGGCAATCCGTGGCGTATTTAAAATTTGCGACAGTAAAAAATTATTTTTTGAAAAATTTACTATAGAAAAGGCAATCCCTGGCGCAATTAAAATTTGCGACAGTAAAAAATTATTTTTTGCAAAATTTACTATAGAAGAGGCAATTCCTGGCGTATTTAAAATTTGCGACAGTATAAAATTATTTTTTGAAAAATTTTCTGTAGAAAAGGCAATCCCTGGCGTATTTAAAATTTGCGACAGTAAAAAATTATTTTTTGAATAATTTACTATAGAAAAGGCAATCCCTGGAGTATTTAAAATTTGCGACAGTAAAAAATTAATTTGTGAAAAATTTACTATAGAAAAGGCAATCCCTGGCGCAATTAAAATTTGCGACAGTAAAAAATTATTTTTTGCAAAATTTACTATAGAAGAGCCAATCCCTGTCCTATTGAAAATTTGCGACAGTATAAAATTAATTTTTGAAAAATTTACTGTAGAAACGGCAATCCCTGGCGCAATTAAAATTTGCGACAGTAGAGAATTATTTTTTGAAAAATTTACTGTAGAAAAGGCAATCCCTGGCGCAATTAAAATTTGCGACAGTAAAAAATTATTTCTTGAATAATTTACTATAGAAAAGGCAATCCCTGGCGCAATTAAAATTTGCGACAGTAAAAATTTATTTTTTGAATAATTTACTATAGAAAAGGCAATCTCTGTCGTATTTAAAATTTGCGACAGTAAAAAATTAATTTGTGAAAAATTTACTATAGAAAAGGCAATCCCTGGCGCAATTAAAATTTGCGACAGTAAAAAATTATTTTTTGCAAAATTTACTATAGAAGAGGCAATCCCTGGCGTATTTAAAATTTGCGACAGTATAAAGTAATTTTTTGAAAAATTTACTGTAGAAAAGGCAATCCCTGGCGTATTTAAAATTTGGGACAAAAAAAAATTATTTTTTGAATAATTTTCTATAGAAAAGGCAATCCCTGGCGTAATTAAAATTTGCGACAGTAAAAAATTATTTTTTGCAAAATTTACTATAGAAGAGGCAATCTCTGGCGTATTTAAAATTTGCGACAGAATAAAATTAATTTTTGAAAAATTTACTGTAGAAAAGGCAATCCCTGGAGTATTTAAAATTTGGGACAAAAAAAATAATTATTTTTTGAATAATTTTCTATAGAAAAGGCAATCCCTGGCGTATTTAAAATTTGCGACAGTAAAAAATTAATTTGTGCAAAATTTACTATAGAAAAGGCAATCCCTGGCGCAATTAAAATTTGCGACAGTAAAAAATTATTTTTTGCAAAATTTACTATAGAAGAGGCAATCCCTGGCGTATTTAAAATTTGCGACATTATAAAATTAATTTTTGAAAAATTTACTGTAGAAAAGGCAATCCCTGGCGCAATTAAAATTTGCGACAGTAAAAAATTATTTTTTGAAAAAATTACTGTAGAAAAGGCAATCCCTGGCGCAATTAAAATTTGCGACAGTAAAAAATTATTTTTTGAATAATTTACTATAGAAAAGGCAATCTCTGGCGTTTTTAAAATTTGCGACAGTAAAAAATTAATTTTTGAAAAATTTACTGTAGAAAAGGCAATCCTTGGCGTAGTTAAAATTTGCGACAGTAAAAAATTATTTTTTGAATAATTTACTATAGAAAAGGCAATCCCTGGCGCAATTAAAATTTGCGACAGTATAAAATTAAACTTTGAAAAATTTACTATAGAAAAGGCAATCCCTGGCGCAGTTAAAATTTGCGACAGTAAAAAATTATTTTTTGAAAAAATTTACTGTAGAAAAGGCAATCCCTGGCGCAATTAAAATTTGCGACAGTAGAAAATTATTTTTTGAAAAATTTACTGTAGAAAAGGCAATCCCTGACGCAATTAAAATTTGCGACAGTAAAAAATTATTTTTTGAATAATTTACTATAGAAAAGGCAATCCTTGGCGCAATTAAAATTTGCGACAGTAAAAATTATTTTTTGCAAAAATTACTATAGAAGAGGTAATCCCTGGCGTATTTAAAATTTGCGACAGTAAAAAATTAATTTGTGAACAATTTACTATAGAAAAGGCAATCCCTGGCGCAATTAAAATTTGCGACAGTAAAAAATTATTTTTTTCAAAATTTACTATAGAAGAAGCAATCCGTGGCGTATTTAAAATTTTCGACAGTAAAAAATTATTTTTTGAAAAATTTACTATAGAAAAGGCAATCCCTGGCGCAATTAAAATTTGCGAAATTGACTATAGAAGAGGCAATCCCTGGCGTATTTGAAATTTGCGACAGTATAAAATTATTTTTTGAAAAATTTTCTGTAGAAAAGGTAATCCCTGGCGTATTTAAAATTTGCGACAGTAAAAAATTATTTTTTGAATAATTTACTATAGAAAAGGCAATCCCTGGCGTATTTAAAATTTGCGACAGTAAAAAATTAATTTGTGAAAAATTTACTATAGAAAAGGCAATCCCTGGCGCAATTAAAATTTGCGACAGTAAAAAATTCTTTTTAGAAAAATTTACTACAGAAAAGGCAATCCCTGGCGTAATTAAAATTTTCGACAGTAAAAAATTAATTTGTGAAAAATTTACTATAGAAAAGGAAAACCCTGGCACAATTAAAATTTGCGACAGTAAAAATTATTTTTTGCAAAAATTACTATAGAAAAGGCAATCCCTGGCGGATTTAAAATTAGCGACAATAAAAAATTAATTTGTGAAAAATTTACTATAGAAAAGGCAATCCCTGGCGCAATTAAAATTTGCGACAGTAAAAAATTATTTTTTGCAAAATTTACTATAAAAGAGGCAATCCCTGGAGTATTTAAAATTTGCGACAGTATAAAATAATTTTTTGAAAAATTTACTGTAGAAAAGGCAATCCCTGGCGTAATTAAAATTTGCGACAGTAAAAAATTATTTTTTGAAAAATTTACTACAGAAAAGGCAATCCCTGTCGTAATTAAAATTTTCGACAGTAAAAAATTAATTTGTGAAAAATTTACTATAGAAAAGGCAAACCCTGGCGCAATTAAAATTTGCGACAGTAAAAAATTATTTTTTGCAAAAATTACTATAGAAGAGGCAATCCCTGGCGTATTTAAAATTTGCGACAGTAAAAAATTAATTTGTGAAAAATTTACTATAGAAAAGGCAATCCCTGGCGCAATTAAAATTTGCGACAGTAAAAAATTATTTTTTTCAAAATTTACTATAGAAGAGGCAATACGTGGCGTATTTAAAATTTGCGACAGTAAAAAATTATTTTTTGAAAAATTTACTATAGAAAAGGCAATCCCTGGCGCAATTAAAATTTGCGACAGTAAAAAATTATTTTTTGCAAAATTTACTATAGAAGAGGCAATCCCTGGCGTATTTAAAATTTGCGACAGTATAAAATTATTTTTTGAAAAATTTTCTGTAGAAAAGGCAATCCCTGGCGTATTTAAAATTGGCGACAGTAAAAAATTATTTTTTGAATAATTTACTATAGAAAAGGCAATCCCTGGCGTATTTAAAATTTGCGACAGTAAAAAATTAATTTGTGAAAAATTTACTATAGAAAAGGCAATCCCTGGCGCAATTAAAATTTGCGACAGTAAAAAATTATTTTTTGCAAAATTTACTATAGAAGAGGCAATCCCTGGCCTATTGAAAATTTGCGACAGTATAAAATTAATTTTTGAAAAATTTACTGTAGAAAAGGCAATCCCTGGCGCAATTAAAATTTGCGACAGTAGAGAATAATTTTTTGAAAAATTTACTGTAGAAAAGGCAATCCCTGGCGCAATTAAAATTTGCGACAGTAAAAAATTATTTTTTGAATAATTTACTATAGAAAAGGCAATCCCTGGCGCAATTAAAATTTGCGACAGTAAAAAATTATTTTTTGCAAAATTTACTATAGAAGAGGCAATCCCTGGCCTATTTAAAATTTGCGACAATATAAAATAATTTTTTGAAAAATTTACTGTATAAAAGCAATCCCTGGCGCAATTAAAATTTGCGACAGTAAAAAATTATTTTTTGAAAAAATCACTGTAGAAAAGGCAATCCCTGGCGCAATTAAAATTTGCGACAGTAAAAAATTATTTTTTGAATAATTTACTATAGAAAAGGCAATCCCTGGCGTATTTAAAATTTGCGACAGTAAAAAATTAATTTTTGAAAAATTTACTGTAGAAAAGGCAATCCTTGGCGTAGTTAAAATTTGCGACAGTAAAAAATTATTTTTTGATTAATTTACTATAGAAAGGCAATCCCTGGCGCAATTAAAATTTGCGACAGTAAAAAATTAATTTTTGAAAAATTTACTGTAGAAAAGGCAATCCTTGGCGTAGTTAAAATTTACGACAGTATACAATTATTTTTTGTAAAATTTACTGTAGAAAAGGCAATCCCTGGCGCAGTTAAAATTTGCGACAGTAAAAAATTATTTTTTGAAAAAATTTACTGTAGAAAAGGCAATCCCTGGCGCAATTAAAATTTGCGACAGTAGAAAATTATATTTTTGAAAAATTTACTATAGAAAAGGCAATCCCTGGCGTATTTAAAATTTGCGACAGTAAAAAATTAATTTTTGAAAAATTTACTGTAGAAAAGGCAATCCTTGGCGTAGTTAAAATTTGCGACAGTATACAATTATTTTTTGTAAAATTTACTGTAGAAAAGGCAATCCTTGGCGCAGTTAAAATTTGCGACAGTAAAAAATTATTTTTTGAAAAAATTTACTGTAGAAAAGGCAATCCCTGGCGCAATTAAAATTTGCGACAGTAGAAAATTATTTTTTTAAAAATTTACTGTAGAAAATGCAATCCCTGACGCAATTAAAATTTGCGACAGTAAAAAATTATTTTTTGAAAAATTTACTGTAGAAAAGGCAATCCCTGGCGCAATTAAAATTTGCGACAGTAAAAAATTATTTTTTGAATAATTTACTATAGAAAAGGCAATCCCTGGCGTATTTAAAATTTGCGACAGTAAAAAATTAATTTTTGAAAAATTTACTGTAGAAAAGGCAATTCTTGGCGTAGTTAAAATTTGCGACAGTATACAATTATTTTTTGTAAAATTTACTGTAGAAAAGGCAATCCCTGGCGCAATTAAAATTTGCGACAGTAGAGAATTATTTTTTGAAAAATTTACTGTAGAAAAGGCAATCCCTGGCGCAATTAAAATTTGCGACAGTAAAAAATTATTTTTTGAATAATTTACTATAGAAAAGGCAATCCCTGGCGCAATTAAAATTTGCGACAGTAAAAATTTATTTTTTGAATAATTTACTATAGAAAAGGCAATCTCTGGCGTATTTAAAATTTGCGACAGTAAAAAATTAATTTGTGAAAAATTTACTATAGAAAAGACAATCCCTGGCGCAATTAAAATTTGCGACAGTAAAAAATTATTTTTTGCAAAATTTACTATAGAAGAGGCAATCCCTGGCGTATTTAAAATTTGCGACAATATAAAATAATTTTTTGAAAAATTTACTGTAGAAAAGGCAATCCCTGGCGTATTTAAAATTTGGGACAAAAAAAAATTATTTTTTGAATAATTTTCTACAGAAAACAATCCCTGGCGTATTTAAAATTTGCGACAGTAAAAAATTAATTTGTGAAAAATTTACTATAGAAAAGGCAATCCCTGGCGCAATTAAATTTTGCGACAGTAAAAAATAATTTTTTGCAAAATTTACTATAGAAGAGGCAATCCCTGGCGTATTTAAAATTTGCGACAGCATAAAATTAATTTTTGAAAAATTTACTGTATAAAAGGCAATCCCTGGCGCAATTAAAATTTGCGACAGTAAAAAATTATTTTTTGAAAAAATTACTGTAGAAAAGGCAATCCCTGGCGCAATTAAAATTTGCGACAGTAAAAAATTATTTTTTGAATAATTTACTATAGAAAAGGCAATCCCTGGCGTATTTAAAATTTGCGACAGTAAAAAATTAATTTTTGAAAAATTTACTGTAGAAAAGGCAATCCTTGGCGTAGTTAAAATTTGCGACAGTAAAAAATTATTCTTTGAATAATTTACTATAGAAAAGGCAATCCCTGGCGCAATTAAAATTTGCGACAGTAAAAAATTAATTTTTAAAAAATTTACTGTAGAAAAGGCAATCCTTGGCGCAGTTAAAATTTGCGACAGTAAAAAATTATTTTTTGAAAAAATTTACTGTAGAAAAGGCAATCCCTGGCGCAATTAAAATTTGCGACAGTAGAAAATTATTTTTTGAAAAATTTACTGTAGAAAATGCAATCCCTGACGCAATTAAAATTTGCGACAGTAGAAAAGGCAATCCCTGGCGCAATTAAAATTTGCGACAGTAAAAAATTATTTTTTGAATAATTTACTATAGAAAAGGCAATCCCTGGCGTATTTAAAATTTGCGACAGTAAAAAATTAATTTTTGAAAAATTTACTGTAGAAAAGGCAATCCTTGGCGTAGTTAAAATTTGCGACAGTATACAATTATTTTTTGTAAAATTTACTGTAGAAAAGGCAATCCCTGGCGCAGTTAAAATTTGCGACAGTAAAAAATTATTTTTTGAAAAAATTTACTGTAGAAAAGGCAATCCCTGGCGCAATTAAAATTTGCGACAGTAGAAAATTATTTTTTGAAAAATTTACTGTAGAGAAGGCAATCCCTGACGCAATTAAAATTTGCGACAGTAAAAAATTATTTTTTGAATAATTTACTATAGAAAAGGCAATCCCTGGCGGATTTAAAATTTGCGACAGTAAAAAATTAATTTGTGAAAAATTTACTATAGAAAAGGCAATCCCTGGTGCAATTAAAATTTGCGACAGTAAAAAATTATTTTTTTGCAAAATTTACTATAGAAAAGGCAATCCCTGGCCAATTAAAATTTGCGACAGTAAAAAATTCTTTTTTTTGCAAAATTTACTATAGAAAAGGCAATCCTTGGCGCAATTAAAATTTGCGACAGTAAAAAATTATTTTTTGAAAAATTTACTGCAGAAAAGGCAATCCCTGGCGCAATTAAAATTTGCGACAGAAAAAATTATTTTTTGAAAAATTTACTATAAAAATGGCAATCCCTGGGGTGTTTAAAATTTGCGACAGTAAAAAATTAATTTGTGAAAAATTTACTATAGAAAAGGCAATCCCTGGCGCAATTAAAATTTGCAACAATAGAAAATTATTTTTTGAAAAATTTACTGTAGAAAAGGCAATCCCTGGCGTGTTTAAAATTTGCGACAGTAAAAAATTAATTTGTGAAAAATTTACTATAGAAGAGGCAATCCCTGGCGCAATTAAAATTTGCGACAGTAAAAAAATATTTTTTTGCAAAATTTACTATAGAAAACGCAATCCCTGGCGTATTTAAAATTTGGGACAAAAAAAAATTATTTTTTGAATAATTTTCCATAGAAAAGGCAATCCCTGGCGTATTTAAAATTTGCGACAGTAAAAAATTAATTTGTGAAAAATTTACTATAGAAAAGGCAACCCCTGGCGCAATTAAAATTTGCGACAGTAAAAAATTATTTTTTGCGAAATTGACTATAGAAGAGGCAATCCCTGGCGTATTTAAAATTTGCGACAGTATAAAATTATTTTTTGAAAAATTTTCTGTAGAAAAGGCAATCCCTGGCGTATTTAAAATTTGCGACAGTAAAAAATTATTTTTTGAATAATTTACTATAGAAAAGGCAATCCCTGGCGTATTTAAAATTTGCGATAGTAAAAAATTAATTTGTGAAAAATTTACTATAGAAAAGGCAATCCCTGGCGCAATTAAAATTTGCGACAGTAAAAAATTATTTTTAGAAAAATTTACTACAGAAAAGGCAATCCCTGGCGTAATTAAAATTTTCGACAGTAAAAAATTAATTTGTGAAAAATTTACTATAGAAAAGGCAAACCCTGGCACAATTAAAATTTGCGACAGTAAAAATTATTTTTTGCAAAAATTACTATAGAAACGGCAATCCCTGGCGGATTTAAAATTAGCGACAATAAAAAATTAATTTGTGAAAAATTTACTATAGAAAAGGCAATCCCTGGCGCAATTAAAATTTGCGACAGTAAAAAATTATTTTTTGCAAAATTTACTATAAAAGAGGCAATCCCTGGAGTATTTATAATTTGCGACAGTATAAAATAATTTTTTGAAAAATTTACTGTAGAAAAGGCAATCCCTGGCGTAATTAAAATTTGCGACAGTAAAAAATTATTTTTTGAAAAATTTACTACAGAAAAGGCAATCCCTGGCGTAATTAAAATTTTCGACAGTAAAAAATTAATTTGTGAAAAATTTACTATAGAAAAGGCAATCCCTGGCGTATTTAAAATTTGGGACAAAAAAAAATTATTTTTTGAATAATTTTCTATAGAAAAGGCAATCCCTGGCGTATTTAAAATTTGCGACAGTAAAAAATTAATTTGTGAAAAATTTACTATAGAAAAGGCAATCCCTGGCGCAATTAAAATATGCGACAGTAAAAAATTATTTTTTGCAAAATTTACTATAGAAGAGGCAATCCCTGGCGTATTTAAAATTTGCGACAGTATAAAATTAATTTTTGAAAAATTTACTGTATAAAAGGCAATCCCTGGCGCAATTAAAATTTGCGACAATAAAAAATTATTTTCTGAATAATTTACTATAGAAAAGGCAATCCCTGGCGCAATTAAAATTTGCGACAATAAAAATTTATTTTTTGAATAATTTACTATAGAAAAGGCAATCTCTGGCGTAGTTAAAATTTGCGACAGTAAAAAATTAATTTGTGAAAAATTTACTATAGAAAAGGCAATCCCTGGCGCAATTAAAATTTGCGACAGTAAAAAATTATTTTTTGCAAAATTTACTATAGAAGAGGCAATCCTTGGCGTATTTAAAATTTGCGACAATATAAAATAATTTTTTGAAAAATTTACTGTAGAAAAGGCAATCCCTGGCGTATTTAAAATTTGGGACAAAAAAAAATTATTTTTTGAATAATTTTCTATAGAAAAGGCAATCCCTGGCGTATTTAAAATTTGCGACAGTAAAAAATTAGTTTGTGAAAAATTTACTATAGAAAAGGCAATCCCTGGCGCAATTAAAATATGCGACAGTAAAAAATTATTTTTTGCAAAATTTACTATAGAAGAGGCAATCCCTGGCGTATTTAAAATTTGCGACAGTATAAAATTAATTTTTGAAAAATTTACTGTATAAAAGGCAATCCCTGGCGCAATTAAAATTTGCGACAGTAAAAAATTATTTTTTGAAAAAATTACTGTAGAAAAGGCAATCCCTGGCGCAATTAAAATTTGCGGCAGTAAAAAATTATTTTTTGAATAATTTACTATAGAAAAGGCAATCCCTGGCGTATTTAAAATTTGCGACAGTAAAAAATTAATTTTTGAAAAATTTACTATAGAAAAGGCAATCCCTGGCGTAATTAAAATTTGCGACAGTATACAATTATTTTTTGTAAAATTTACTGTAGAAAAGGCAATCCCTGGCGCAGTTAAAATTTGCGACAGTAAAAAATTATTTTTTGAAAAAATTTACTGTAGAAAAGGCAATCCCTGGCGCAATTAAAATTTGCGACAGTAGAAAATTATTTTTTGAAAAATTTACTGTAGAAAATGCAATCCCTGACGCAATTAAAATTTGCGACAGTAAAAAATTATTTTTTGAATAATTTACTATAGAAAAGGCAATCCCTGGCGGATTTAAAATTTGCGACAGTAAAAAATTAATTTGTGAAAAATTTACTATAGAAAAGGCAATCCCTGGCGCAATTAAAATATGCGACAGTAAAAAATTATTTTTTGCAAAATTTACTATAGAAGAGGCAATCCCTGGCGTATTTAAAATTTGCGACAGTATAAAATTAATTTTTGAAAAATTTACTGTATAAAAGGCAATCCCTGGCGCAATTAAAATTTGCGACAGTAAAAAATTATTTTTTGAAAAAATTACTGTAGAAAAGGCAATCCCTGGCGCAATTAAAATTTGCGGCAGTAAAAAATTATTTTTTGAATAATTTACTATAGAAAAGGCAATCCCTGGCGTATTTAAAATTTGCGCCAGTAAAAAATTAATTTTTGAAAAATTTACTGTAGAAAAGGCAATCCTTGGCGTAGTTAAAATTTGCGACATTAAAAAATTATTTTTTGAATAATTTACTATAGAAAAGGCAATCCCTGGCGCAATTAAAATTTGCGACAGTATAAAATTAAACTTTGAAAAATTTACTATAGAAAAGGCAATCCCTGGCGTAATTAAAATTTGCGACAGTATACAATTATTTTTTGTAAAATTTACTGTAGAAAAGGCAATCCCTGGCGCAGTTAAAATTTGCGACAGTAAAAAATTATTTTTTGAAAAAATTTACTGTAGAAAAGGCAATCCCTGGCGCAATTAAAATTTGCGACAGTAGAAAATTATTTTTTGAAAAATTTACTGTAGAAAATGCAATCCCTGACGCAATTAAAATTTGCGACAGTAAAAAATTATTTTTTGAATAATTTACTATAGAAAAGGCAATCCCTGGCGGATTTAAAATTTGCGACAGTAAAAAATTAATTTGTGAAAAATTTACTACAGAAAAGGCAATCCCTGGCGTAATTAAAATTTTCGACAGTAAAAAATTAATTTGTGAAAAATTTACTATAGAAAAGGCAATCCCTGGCGTATTTAAAATTTGGGACAAAAAAAAATTATTTTTTGAATAATTTTCTATAGAAAAGGCAATCCCTGGCGTATTTAAAATTTGCGACAGTAAGAAATTAATTTGTGAAAAATTTACTGTAGAAAAGGCAATCCCTGGCGCAATTAAAATATGCGACAGTAAAAAATTATTTTTTGCAAAATTTACTATAGAAGAGGCAATCCCTGGCGTATTTAAAATTTGCGACAGTATAAAATTAATTTTTGAAAAATTTACTGTATAAAAGGCAATCCCTGGCGCAATTAAAATTTGCGACAGTAAAAAATTATTTTCTGAATAATTTACTATAGAAAAGGCAATCCCTGGCGCAATTAAAATTTGCGACAATAAAAATTTATTTTTTGAATAATTTACTATAGAAAAGGCAATCTCTGGCGTATTTAAAATTTGCGACAGTAAAAAATTAATTTGTGAAAAATTTACTATAGAAAAGGCAATCCCTGGCGCAATTAAAATTTGCGACAGTAAAAAATTATTTTTTGCAAAATTTACTATAGAAGAGGCAATCCTTGGCGTATTTAAAATTTGCGACAATATAAAATAATTTTTTGAAAAATTTACTGTAGAAAAGGCAATCCCTGGCGTATTTAAAATTTGGGACAAAAAAAAATTATTTTTTGAATAATTTTCTATAGAAAAGGCAATCCCTGGCGCAATTAAAATTTGCGGCAGTAAAAAATTATTTTTTGAATAATTTACTATAGAAAAGGCAATCCCTGGCGTATTTAAAATTTGCGACAGTAAAAAATTAATTTTCGAAAAATTTACTGTAGAAAAGGCAATCCTTGGCGTAGTTAAAATTTGCGACATTAAAAAATTATTTTTTGAATAATTTACTATAGAAAAGGCAATCCCTGGCGCAATTAAAATTTGCGACAGTATAAAATTAAACTTTGAAAAATTTACTATAGAAAAGGCAATCCCTGGCGTAATTAAAATTTGCGACAGTATACAATTATTTTTTATAAAATTTACTGTAGAAAAGGCAATCCCTGGCGCAGTTAAAATTTGCGACAGTAAAAAATTATTTTTTGAAAAAATTTACTGTAGAAAAGGCAATCCCTGGCGCAATTAAAATTTGCGACAGTAGAAAATTATTTTTTGAAAAATTTACTGTAGAAAATGCAATCCCTGACGCAATTAAAATTTGCGACAGTAAAAAATTATTTTTTGAATAATTTACTATAGAAAAGGCAATCCCTGGCGGATTTAAAATTTGCGACAGTAAAAAATTAATTTGTGAAAAATTTACTACAGAAAAGGCAATCCCTGGCGTAATTAAAATTTTCGACAGTAAAAAATTAATTTGTGAAAAATTTACTATAGAAAAGGCAATCCCTGGCGTATTTAAAATTTGGGACAAAAAAAAATTATTTTTTGAATAATTTTCTATAGAAAAGGCAATCCCTGGCGTATTTAAAATTTGCGACAGTAAGAAATTAATTTGTGAAAAATTTACTATAGAAAAGGCAATCCCTGGCGCAATTAAAATATGCGACAGTAAAAAATTATTTTTTGCAAAATTTACTATAGAATAGGCAATCCCTGGCGTATTTAAAATTTGCGACAGTATAAAATTAATTTTTGAAAAATTTACTGTATAAAAGGCAATCCCTGGCGCAATTAAAATTTGCGACAGTAAAAAATTATTTTCTGAATAATTTACTATAGAAAAGGCAATCCCTGGCGCAATTAAAATTTGCGACAATAAAAATTTATTTTTTGAATAATTTACTATAGAAAAGGCAATCTCTGGCGTATTTAAAATTTGCGACAGTAAAAAATTAATTTGTGAAAAATTTACTATAGAAAAGGCAATCCCTGGCGCAATTAAAATTTGCGACAGTAAAAAATTATTTTTTGCAAAATTTACTATAGAAGAGGCAATCCTTGGCGTATTTAAAATTTGCGACAATATAAAATAATTTTTTGAAAAATTTACTGTAGAAAAGGCAATCCCTGGCGTATTTAAAATTTGGGACAAAAACAAATTATTTTTTGAATAATTTTCTATAGAAAAGGCAATCCCTGGCGTATTTAAAATTTGCGACAGTAAAAAATTAATTTGTGAAAAATTTACTATAGAAAAGGCAATCCCTGGCGCAATTAAAATATGCGACAGTAAAAAATTATTTTTTGCAAAATTTACTATAGAAGAGGCAATCCCTGGCGTATTTAAAATTTGCGACAGTATAAAATTAATTTTTGAAAAATTTACTGTATAAAAGGCAATCCCTGGCGCAATTAAAATTTGCGACAGTAAAAAATTATTTTTTGAAAAAATTACTGTAGAAAAGGCAATCCCTGGCGCAATTAAAATTTGCGGCAGTAAAAAATTATTTTTTGAATAATATACTATAGAAAAGGCAATCCCTGGCGTATTTAAAATTTGCGACAGTAAAAAATTAATTTTTGAAAAATTTACTGTAGAAAAGGCAATCCTTGGCGTAGTTAAAATTTGCGACATTAAAAAATTATTTTTTGAATAATTTACTATAGAAAAGGCAATCCCTGGCGCAATTAAAATTTGCGACAGTATAAAATTAAACTTTGAAAAATTTACTATAGAAAAGGCAATCCCTGGCGTAATTAAAATTTGCGACAGTATACAATTATTTTTTGTAAAATTTACTGTAGAAAAGGCAATCCCTGGCGCAGTTAAAATTTGCGACAGTAAAAAATTATTTTTTGAAAAAATTTACTGTAGAAAAGGCAATCCCTGGCGCAATTAAAATTTGCGACAGTAGAAAATTATTTTTTGAAAAATTTACTGTAGAAAATGCAATCCCTGACGCAATTAAAATTTGCGACAGTAAAAAATTATTTTTTGAATAATTTACTATAGAAAAGGCAATCCCTGGCGGATTTAAAATTTGCGACAGTAAAAAATTAATTTGTGAAAAATTTACTACAGAAAAGGCAATCCCTGGCGTAATTAAAATTTTCGACAGTAAAAAATTAATTTGTGAAAAATTTACTATAGAAATGGCAATCCCTGGCGTATTTAAAATTTGGGACAAAAAAAAATTATTTTTTGAATAATTTTCTATAGAAAAGGCAATCCCTGGCGTATTTAAAATTTGCGACAGTAAAAAATTAATTTGTGAAAAATTTACTATAGAAAAGGCAATCCCTGGCGCAATTAAAATATGCGACAGTAAAAAATTATTTTTTGCAAAATTTACTATAGAAGAGGCAATCCCTGGCGTATTTAAAATTTGCGACAGTATAAAATTAATTTTTGAAAAATTTACTGTATAAAAGGCAATCCCTGGCGCAATTAAAATTTGCGACAGTAAAAAAATATTTTCTGAATAATTTACTATAGAAAAGGCAATCCCTGGCGCAATTAAAATTTGCGACAATAAAAATTTATTTTTTGAATAATTTACTATAGAAAAGGCAATCTCTGGCGTATTTAAAATTTGCGACAGTAAAAAATTAATTTGTGAAAAATTTACTATAGAAAAGGCAATCCCTGGCGCAATTAAAATTTGCGACAGTAAAAAATTATTTTTTGCAAAATTTACTATAGAAGAGGCAATCCTTGGCGTATTTAAAATTTGCGACAATATAAAATAATTTTTTGAAAAATTTACTGTAGAAAAGGCAATCCCTGGCGTATTTAAAATTTGGGACAAAAAAAAATTATTTTTTGAATAATTTTCTATAGAAAAGGCAATCCCTGGCGTATTTAAAATTTGCGACAGTAAAAAATTAATTTGTGAAAAATTTACTATAGAAAAGGCAATCCCTGGCGCAATTAAAATATGCGACAGTAAAAAATTATTTTTTGCAAAATTTACTATAGAAGAGGCAATCCCTGGCGTATTTAAAATTTGCGACAGTATAAAATTAATTTTTGAAAAATTTACTGTATAAAAGGCAATCCCTGGCGCAATTAAAATTTGCGACAGTAAAAAATTATTTTTTGCAAAAATTACTATAGAAGAGGCAATCCCTGGCCTATTGAAAATTTGCGACAGTATAAAATTAATTTTTGAAAAATTTACTGTAGAAAAGGCAATCCCTGGCGCAATTAAAATTTGCGACAGTAAAAAATTATTTTTTGAAAAAATTACTGTAGAAAAGGCAATCCCTGGCGCAACTAAAATTTGCGACAGTAAAAAATTATTTTCTGAATAATTTACTATAGAAAAGGCAATCCCTGGCGCAATTAAAATTTGCGACAATAAAAATTTATTTTTTGAATAATTTACTATAGAAAAGGCAATCTCTGGCGTATTTAAAACTTGCGACAGTAAAAAATTAATTTGTGAAAAATTAATTTGTGAAAAATTTACTATAGAAAAGGCAATCCCTGGCGCAATTAAAATTTGCGACAGTAAAAAATTATTTTTTGCAAAATTTACTATAGAAGAGGCAATCCCTGGCGTATTTAAAATTTGCGACAATATAAAATAATTTTTTGAAAAATTTACTGTAGAAAAGGCAATCCCTGGCGTATTTAAAATTTGGGACAAAAAAAAATTATTTTTTGAATAATTTTCCATAGAAAAGGCAATCCCTGGCGTATTTAAAATTTGCGACAGTAAAAAATTAATTTGTGAAAAATTTACTATAGAAAAGGCAATCCCTGGCGCAATTAAAATTTGCGACAGTATAAAATTAATTTTTGAAAAATTTACTATAGAAAAGGCAATCCCTGGCGTAATTAAAATTTGCGACAGTATACAATTATTTTTTGTAAAATTTACTGTAGAAAAGGCAATCCCTGGCGCAGTTAAAATTTGCGACAGTAAAAAATTATTTTTTGAAAAAATTTACTGTAGAAAAGGCAATCCCTGGCGCAATTAAAATTTGCGACAGTAGAAAATTATTTTTTGAAAAATTTACTGTAGAAAATGCAATCCCTGACGCAATTAAAATTTGCGACAGTAAAAAATTATTTTTTGAATAATTTACTATAGAAAAGGCAATCCCTGGCGGATTTAAAATTTGCGACAGTAAAAAATTAATTTGTGAAAAATTTACTATAGAAAAGGCAATCCCTGGCGCAATTAAAATATGCGACAGTAAAAAATTATTTTTTGCAAAATTTACTATAGAAGAGGCAATCCCTGGCGTATTTAAAATTTGCGACAGTATAAAATTAATTTTTGAAAAATTTACTGTATAAAAGGCAATCCCTGGCGCAATTAAAATTTGCGACAGTAAAAAATTATTTTTTGAAAAAATTACTGTAGAAAAGGCAATCCCTGGCGCAATTAAAATTTGCGGCAGTAAAAAATTATTTTTTGAATAATTTACTATAGAAAAGGCAATCCCTGGCGTATTTAAAATTTGCGACAGTAAAAAATTAATTTTTGAAAAATTTACTGTAGAAAAGGCAATCCTTGGCGTAGTTAAAATTTGCGACATTAAAAAATTATTTTTTGAATAATTTACTATAGAAAAGGCAATCCCTGGCGCAATTAAAATTTGCGACAGTATAAAAGTAAACTTTGAAAAATTTACTATAGAAAAGGCAATCCCTGGCGTAATTAAAATTTGCGACAGTATACAATTATTTTTTGTAAAATTTACTGTAGAAAAGGCAATCCCTGGCGCAGTTAAAATTTGCGACAGTAAAAAATTATTTTTTGAAAAAATTTACTGTAGAAAAGGCAATCCCTGGCGCAATTAAAATTTGCGACAGTAGAAAATTATTTTTTGAAAAATTTACTGTAGAAAATGCAATCCCTGACGCAATTAAAATTTGCGACAGTAAAAAATTATTTTTTGAATAATTTACTATAGAAAAGGCAATCCCTGGCGTATTTAAAATTTGCGACAGTAAAAAATTAATTTGTGAAAAATTTACTATAGAAAAGGCAATCCCTGGCGCAATTAAAATATGCGACAGTAAAAAATTATTTTTTGCAAAATTTACTATAGAAGAGGCAATCCCTGGCGTATTTAAAATTTGCGACAGTATAAAATTAATTTTTGAAAAATTTACTGTATAAAAGGCAATCCCTGGCGCAATTAAAATTTGCGACAGTAAAAAATTATTTTTTGAAAAAATTACTGTAGAAAAGGCAATCCCTGGCGCAATTAAAATTTGCGGCAGTAAAAAATTATTTTTTGAATAATTTACTATAGAAAAGGCAATCCCTGGCGTATTTAAAATTTGCGACAGTAAAAAATTAATTTTTGAAAAATTTACTGTAGAAAAGGCAATCCTTGGCGTAGTTAAAATTTGCGACATTAAAAAATTATATTTTGAATAATTTACTATAGAAAAGGCAATCCCTGGCGCAATTAAAATTTGCGACAGTATAAAATTAAACTTTGAAAAATTTACTATAGAAAAGGCAATCCCTGGCGTAATTAAAATTTGCGACAGTATACAATTATTTTTTGTAAAATTTACTGTAGAAAAGGCAATCCCTGGCGCAGTTAAAATTTGCGACAGTAAAAAATTATTTTTTGAAAAAATTTACTGTAGAAAAGGCAATCCCTGGCGCAATTAAAATTTGCGACAGTAGAAAATTATTTTTTGAAAAATTTACTGTAGAAAATGCAATCCCTGACGCAATTAAAATTTGCGACAGTAAAAAATTATTTTTTGAATAATTTACTATAGAAAAGGCAATCCCTGGCGGATTTAAAATTTGCGACAGTAAAAAATTAATTTGTGAAAAATTTACTATAGAAAAGGCAATCCCTGGCGCAATTAAAATATGCGACAGTAAAAAATTATTTTTTGCAAAATTTACTATAGAAGAGGCAATCCCTGGCGTATTTAAAATTTGCGACAGTATAAAATTAATTTTTGAAAAATTTACTGTATAAAAGGCAATCCCTGGCGCAATTAAAATTTGCGACAGTAAAAAATTATTTTTTGAAAAAATTACTGTAGAAAAGGCAATCCCTGGCGCAATTAAAATTTGCGGCAGTAAAAAATTATTTTTTGAATAATTTACTATAGTAAAGGCAATCCCTGGCGTATTTAAAATTTGCGACAGTATAAAATTAAACTTTGAAAAATTTACTATAGAAAAGGCAATCCCTGGCGTAATTAAAATTTGCGACAGTATACAATAATTTTTTGTAAAATTTACTGTAGAAAAGGCAATCCCTGGCGCAGTTAATATTTGCGACAGTAAAAAATTATTTTTTGAAAAAATTTACTGTAGAAAAGGCAATCCCTGGCGCAATTAAAATTTGCGACAGTAGAAAATTATTTTTTGAAAAATTTACTGTAGAAAATGCAATCCCTGACGCAATTAAAATTTGCGACAGTAAAAAATTATTTTTTGAATAATTTACTATAGAAAAGGCAATCCCTGGCGGATTTAAAATTTGCGACAGTAAAAAATTAATTTGTGAAAAATTTACTACAGAAAAGGCAATCCCTGGCGTAATTAAAATTTTCGACAGTAAAAAATTAATTTGTGAAAAATTTACTATAGAAAAGGCAATCCCTGGCGTATTTAAAATTTGGGACAAAAAAAAATTATTTTTTGAATAATTTTCTATAGAAAAGGCAATCCCTGGCGTATTTAAAATTTGCGACAGTAAAAAATTAATTTGTGAAAAATTTACTATAGAAAAGGCAATCCCTGGCGCAATTAAAATATGCGACAGTAAAAAATTATTTTTTGCAAAATTTACTATAGAAGAGGCAATCCCTGGCGTATTTAAAATTTGCGACAGCATAAAATTAATTTTTGAAAAATTTACTGTATAAAAGGCAATCCCTGGCGCAATTAAAATTTGCGACAGTAAAAAATTATTTTCTGAATAATTTACTATAGAAAAGGCAATCCCTGGCGCAATTAAAATTTGCGACAATAAAAATTTATTTTTTGAATAATTTACTATAGAAAAGGCAATCTCTGGCGTATTTAAAATTTGCGACAGTAAAAAATTAATTTGTGAAAAATTTACTATAGAAAAGGCAATCCCTGGCGCAATTAAAATTTGCGACAGTAAAAAATTATTTTTTGCAAAATTTACTATAGAAGAGGCAATCCTTGGCGTATTTAAAATTTGCGACAATATAAAATAATTTTTTGAAAAATTTACTGTAGAAAAGGCAATCCCTGGCGTATTTAAAATTTGGGACAAAAAAAAATTATTTTTTGAATAATTTTCTATAGAAAAGGCAATCCCTGGCGTATTTAAAATTTGCGACAGTAAAAAATTAATTTGTGAAAAATTTTCTATAGAAAAGGCAATCCCTGGCGTATTTAAAATTTGCGACAGTAAAAAATTAATTTGTGAAAAATTTACTATAGAAAAGGCAATCCCTGGCGCAATTAAAATATGCGACAGTAAAAAATTATTTTTTGCAAAATTTACTATAGAAGAGGCAATCCCTGGCGTATTTAAAATTTGCGACAGTATAAAATTAATTTTTGAAAAATTTACTGTATAAAAGGCAATCCCTGGCGCAATTAAAATTTGCGACAGTAAAAAATTATTTTTTGAAAAAATTACTGTAGAAAAGGCAATCCCTGGCGCAATTAAAATTTGCGGCAGTAAAAAATTATTTTTTGAATAATTTACTATAGAAAAGGCAATCCCTGGCGTATTTAAAATTTGCGACAGTAAAAAATTAATTTTTGAAAAATTTACTGTAGAAAAGGCAATCCTTGGCGTAGTTAAAATTTGCGACATTAAAAAATTATTTTTTGAATAATTTACTATAGAAAAGGCAATCCCTGGCGCAATTAAAATTTGCGACAGTATAAAATTAAACTTTGAAAAATTTACTATAGAAAAGGCAATCCCTGGCGTAATTAAAATTTGCGACAGTATACAATTATTTTTTGTAAAATTTACTGTAGAAAAGGCAATCCCTGGCGCAGTTAAAATTTGCGACAGTAAAAATTATTTTTTGAAAAAATTTACTGTAGAAAAGGCAATCCCTGGCGCAATTAAAATTTGCGACAGTAGAAAATTATTTTTTGAAAAATTTACTGTAGAAAATGCAATCCCTGACGCAATTAAAATTTGCGACAGTAAAAAATTATTTTTTGAATAATTTACTATAGAAGAGGCAATCCCTGGCGGATTTAAAATTTGCGACAGTAAAAAATTAATTTGTGAAAAATTTACTATAGAAAAGGCAATCCCTGGCGCAATTAAAATTTGCGACAGTAAAAAAATATTTTTTTGCAAAATTTACTATAGAAAAGGCAATCCCTGGCGCAATTAAAATTTGCGACAGTAAAAAATTATTTTTTTGCAAAATTTATTATAGAAAAGGCAATCCCTGGCGTAATTAAAATTTGCGACAGTAAAAAATTATTTTTTGAAAAATTTACTGCAGAAAAGGCAATCCCTGGCGCAATTAAAATTTGCGACAGTAAAAAATTATTTCTTGAAAAATTTACTATAGAAAAGGCAATCCCTGGCGTATTTAAAATTTGCGACAGTTAAAAATTAATTTTTGAAAAATTTACTATAGAAAAGGCAATCCCTGGCGCAATTAAAATTTGCGACAGTAAAAAATATTTTTTTGCAAAATTTACTATAGAAAAGGCAATCCCTGGCGCAATTCAAATTTGCGACGGTAAAAAATTATCTTTTTGCAAAATTTACTATAGAAAAGGCAATCCCTGGCGTAATTAAAATTTGCGACAGTAAAAAATTATTTTTTGAAAAATTTACTGTAGAAAAGGCAATCCCTGGCGTAGTTAAAATTTGCGACAGTAAAAAATTATTTTTTGAAAAATTTACTATAGAAAAGGCAATCCCTGGCGTAATTAAAATTTGCGACAGTAAAAAATTATTTTTTGAAAAATTTACTATAGAAAAGGCAATACCTGGCGCAATTAAAATTTGCGACAGTAAAAAATTAATTTTTGAAAAATTTACTATAGAAAAGGCAATCCCTGGCGGATTTAAAATTTGCGACAGTAAAAAATTAATTTGTGAAAAATTTACTATAGAAAAGGCAATCCCTGGCGCAATTAAAATTTGCTACAGTAAAAAATTATTGTTTGAAAAATTTACTGTAGAAAAGGCAATCCCTGGCGGAATTAAAATTTGCGACAGTAAAAAATTATTTTTTGAATAATTTACTATAGAAAAGGCAATCCCTCGCGGATTTAAAATTTGCGACAGTAAAAATATAATTTTTGAAAAATTTACTATAGAAAAGGCAATACCTGGCGTAATTAAAATTTGCAACAGTAAAAAATTATTTTATGAAAAATTTACTGTAGAAAAGGCAATCCCTGGCGCAATTAAAATTTGCGACAGTAAAAAATTATTTATTGAATAATTTACTATAGAAAAGGCAATCCCTGGCTTAATTAAAATTTGCGACAGTAAAAAATTAGTTTTTGAAAAATTTACTATAGAAAAGGCAATCCCTGGCGCAATTAAAATTTGCGACAGTATAAAATTAAATTTTGAAAAATTTACTGTAGAAAAGGCAGTCCCTGGCGTAATTAAAATTTGCGACAGTAAAAAATTATTTTTTGCAAAATTTACTATAGAAGAGGCAATCCCTGGCGTATTTTAAATTTGCGACAGTAAAAAATTATTTTTTGAAAAATTTACTATAGAAAAGGCAATCCCTGGCGCAATTAAAATTTGCGACAGTAAAAAATTATTTTTTGCAAAATTTACTATAGAAGAGGCAATCCCTGGCGTATTTAAAATTTGCGACAGTAAAACATTATTTTTTGAATAATTTGCTATAGGAAAGGCAATCCCTGGCGTATTTAAAATTTGCGACAGTAAAAAATTAATTTGTGAAAAATTTACTATAGAAAAGGCAATCCCTGGCGTATTTAAAATTTGGGACAAAAAAAAATTATTTTTTGAATAATTTTCTATAGAAAAGGCAATCCCTGGCGTATTTAAAATTTGCGACAGTAAAAAATTATTTTTTGAAAAATTTACTGCAGAAAAGGCAATCCCTGGAGCAAATAAAATTTGCGACAGTAAAAAATTATTTTTTGAATAATTTACTATAGAAAAGGCAATCCCTGGCGCAATTAAAATTTGCGACAGTAAAAAATTAATTATTGAAAAATTTACTGTAGAAAAGGCAATCCTTGGCGTAGTTAAAATTTGCGACAGTAAAAAATTATTTTTTGAATAATTTACTATAGAAAAGGCAATCCCTGGGGCAATTAAAATTTGCGACAGAATAAAATTAAACTTTGAAAAATTTACTATAGAAAAGGCAATCCCTGGCGTAATTAAAATTTGCGACAGTATAAAATTATTTTTTGTAAAATTTACTGTAGAAAAGGCAATCCCTGGCGCAATTAAAATTTGCGACAGTAAAAAATTTACTGTAGAAAAGGCAATCCCTGGCGCAATTAAAATTTGCGACAGTAGAAAATTATTTTTTGAAAAATTTACTGTAGAAAAGGCAATCCCTGACGCAATTAAAATTTGCGACAGTAAAAAATTATTTTTTGAATAATTTACTATAGAAAAGGCAATCCCTGGCGGATTTAAAATTTGCGACAGTAAAAAATTATTTTTTGCAAAATTTACTATAGAAGAGGCAATCCCTGGCGTATTTAAAATTTGCGACAGTAAAAAATTATTTTTTGAATAATTTACTATAGAAAAGGCAATCCCTGGCGGATTTAAAATTTGCGACAGTAAAAAATTAATTTGTGAAAAATTTACTATAGAAAAGGCAATCCCTGGCGCAATTAAAATTTGCGACAGTAAAAAATTATTTTTTTGCAAAATATACTATAGAAAAGGCAATCCCTGGCGCAATTAAAATTTGCGACAGTAAAAAATTATTTTTTTTGCAAAATTTACTATAGAAAAGGCAATCCCTGGCGTAATTAAAATTTGCGACAGTAAAAAATTATTTTTTGAAAAATTTACTGCAGAAAAGGCAATACCTGGCGCAATTAAAATTTGCGACAGTAAAAAATTATTTTTTGAAAAATTTACTATAGAAAAGGCAATCCCTGGCGCAATTAAAAGTTGCGACAGTAAAAAATTATTTTTTGCAAAATTTACTATAGAAAAGGCAATCCCTGAATTAATTAAAATTTGCGACAGTAAAAAATTATTTTTTGAAAAATTTACTGCAGAAAAGGCAATACCTGGCGCAATTAAAATTTGCGACAGTAAAAAATTATTTTTTGAAAAATTTACTGCAGAAAAGGCAATACCTGGCGCAATTAAAATTTGCGACAGTAAAAAATTATTTTTTGAAAAATTTACTATAGAAAAAGGCAATCCCTGGCGCAATTAAAAGTTGCGACAGTAAAAAATTATTTTTTTGCAAAATTTACTATAGAAAAGGCAATCCCTGAATTAATTAAAATTTGCGACAGTAAAAAAATTATTTTTGAAAAATTTACTGCAGAAAAGGCAATCCCTGGCGCAATTAAAATTTTCGACAGTAAAAAATTATTTTTTGAAAAATTTACTATAGAAAAGGCAATCCCTGGCGCAATTAAAATTTGCGACAGTAAAAAAATATTTTTTTGCAAAATTTACTATAGAAAAGGCAAAGGAAAATTATTTTTGAAAAATTTACTGTAGAAAAGGCAATCCCTGACGCAATTAAAACATTTGCGACAGTAAAAATTATTTTTTGAATAATTTACTATAGAAAAAGCAATCCCTGGCGGATTTAAAATTTGCGACAGTAAAAAATTAATTTGTGAAAAATTTACTATAGAAAAGGCAATCCCTGGCGCAATTAAAATTTGCGACAGTAAAAAATTATTTTTTTGCAAAATTTACTATAGAAAAGGCAATCCCTGACGCAATTAAAATTTGCGACAGTAAAAAATTATTTTTTTGCAAAATTTACTATAGAAAAGGCAATCCCTGTCGCAATTAAAATTTGCGACAGTAAAAAATTATTTTTTGAAAAAATTTACTGCAGAAAAGGCAATCCCTGGCGCAATTAAAATTTGCGACAGAAAAAATTATTTTTTGAAAAATTTACTATAGAAAGGGCAATCCCTGGCGTATTTAAAATTTGCGACAGTAAAGAATTAATTGGTGAAAAATTTACTATAGAAAAGGCAATCCCTGGCGCAATTAAAATTTGCAACAGTAGAAAATTATTTTTTGAAAAATTTACTATAGAAGAGGCAATCCCTGGCGTAATTAAAATTTGCGACAGTATAAAATTAAATTTTGAAAAATTTACTATAGAAAAGGCAATCCCTGGCGTAATTAAAATTTGCGACAGTATAAAATTATTTTTTTGTAAAATTTACTGTAGAAAAGGCAATCCCTGGCGCAATTGAAATTTGCGACAGTAAAAAATTTACTGTAGAAAAGGCAATCCCTGGCGCAATTAAAATTTGCGACAGTAGAAAATTATTTTTTGAAAAATTTACTGTAGAAAAGGCAAACCCTGACGCAATTAAAATTTTCGACAGTAAAAAATTATTTTTTGAATAATTTACTATAGAAAAGGCGATCCCTGGCGGATTTAAAATTTGCGACAGTAAAAAATTAATTTGTGAAAAATTTACTATAGAAAAGGCAATCCCTGGCGCAATTAAAATTTGCGACAATAAAAAATTATTTTTTTGCAAAATTTACTATCGAAAAGGCAATCCCTGGCGCAATTAAAATTTGCGACAGTAAAAAATTATTTTTTTGCAAAATTTACTATAGAAAAGGCAATCCCTGGCGTAATTAAAATTTGCGACAGTAAAAAATTATTTTTTGAAAAATTTACTGCAGAAAAGGCAATCCCTGGCGCAATTAAAATTTGCGACAGTAAAAAATTATTTTTTGAAAAATTTACTATAGAAAAGGCAATCCCTGGCGTATTTAAAATTTGCGACAGTAAAAAATTAATTTTTGAAAAATTTACTATAGAAAAGGCAATCCCTGGCGCAATTAAAATTTGCGACAGTAAAAAAATATTTTTTTGCAAAATTTACTATAGAAAAGGCAATCCCTGGCGCAATTAAAATTTGCGACAGTAAAAAATTATTTTTTGCAAAATTTACTATAGAAGAGGCAATCCCTGGCGTATTTAAAATTTGCGACAATATAAAATAATTTTTTGAAAAATTTACTGTAGAAAAGGCAATCCCTGGCGTATTTAAAATTTGGGACAAAAAAAAATTATTTTTTGAATAATTTTCTATAGAAAAGGCAACCCTGGCGTATTTAAAATTTGCGACAGTAAAAAATTAATTTGTGAAAAATTTACTATAGAAAAGGCAATCCCTGGCGCAATTAAAATTTGCGACATTAAAAAATTATATTTTTCAAAATTTACTATAGAAGAGGCAATCCCTGGCATATTTAAAATTTGCGACAGTATAAAATTAATTTTTGAAAAATTTACTGTAGAAAAGGCAATCCCTGGCGCAATTAAAATTTGCGACAGTAAAAAATAATTTTTTAAAAATTTACTGTAGAAAAGGCAATCCCTGGCGCAATTAAAATTTGCGACAGTAGAAAATTATTTTTTGAAAAATTTACTATAGAAAAGGCAATCCCCGGCGCAATTAAAATTTGCGACAGTAAAAAATTATTTTTTTGCAAAATTTACTATAGAAAAGGCAATCCCTGGCGTAATTAAAATTTGCGACAGTAAAAATTATTTTTTGAAAAATTTACTGCAGAAAAGGCAATCCCTGGCGCAATTAAAAATTGCGACAGTAAAAAATTATTTTTTGAAAAATTTACTATAGAAAAGGCAATCCCTGGCGCAGTTAAAATTTGCGAGAGTAAAAAAATATTTTTTTGCAAAATTTACTATAGAAAAGGCAATCCCTGGCGCAATTAAAATTTGCGGCAGTAAAAAATTATTTTTTTGCAAAATTTACTATAGAAAAGGCAATCCCTGGCGTAATTAAAATCTGCCACAGTAAAAAATTATTTTTTGAAAAATTTATTGTAGAAAAGGCAATCCCTGGCGTAGTTAAAATTTGCGACAGTAGAAAATTATTTTTTGAAAAATTTACTATAGAAAAGGCAATCGCTGGCGTAATTAAAATTTGCGACAGTAAAAAATTATTTTTTGAAATATTTACTATAGAAAAGGCAATACCTGGCGCAATTAAAATTTGCGACAGTAAAAAACTAATTTTTGAAAAATTTACTATATAAATGGCAATCCCTGGCGGATTTAAAATTTGCGACAGTAAAAAATTAATTTGTGTAAAATTTACTATAGAAAAGGCAATCCCTGGCGCAATTAAAATTTGCGACAGTAAAAAATTATTTTTTGAAAAATTTACTGTAGAAAAGGCAATCCCTGGCGCAATTAAAATTTGCGACAGTAAAAAATTATTTTTTGAATAATTTACTATAGAAAAGGCAATCCCTCGCGGATTTAAAATTTGCGACAATAAAAAAATAATTTTTGATAAATTTACTATAGAAAAGGCAATCCCTGGCGGATTTAAAATTTGCGACAGTAAAAAATTAATTTGTGAAAAATTTACTATAGAAAAGGCAATACCTGGTGCAATTAAAATTTGCGACAGTAAACAATTATTTTTTTGCAAAATTTACTATAGAAAAGGCAATCCCTGGCGCAATTAAAATTTGCGACAGTAAACAATTATTTTTTTGCAAAATTTACTATAGAAAAGGCAATCCCTGGCGTAATTAAAATTTGCGACAGTAAAAAATTATTTTTTGAAAAATTTACTGCAGAAAAGGCAATCCCTGGCGCAATTAAATTTTGCGACAGTAAAAAATTATTTTTTGAAAAATTTACTGTAGAAAAGGCAATCCCTGGCGCAACTAAAATTTGCGACAGTAAAAAATTATTTTTTCAAAAAAATTTACTGTAGAGAAGGCAATCCCTGGCGCAATTAAAATTTGCGACAGTAAAAAATTATTTTTTGAATAATTTACTATAGAAAAGGCAATCCCTGGCGGATTTAAAATTTGCGACAGTAAAAAATTAATTTGTGAAAAATTTACTATAGAAAAGGCAATCCCTGGCGCAATTAAAATTTGCGACAGTAAAAAATTATTTTTTGAAAAATTTACTGCAGAAAAGGCAATCCTTGGCGTAATTAAAATTTGCGACAGTATAAAATTAAATTTTGAAAAATTTACTATAGAAAAGGCAATCCCTGGCGTAATTAAAATTTGCGAGAGTATAAAATTATTTTTTGTAAAATTTACTGTAGAAAAGGCAATCCCTGGCGCAATTAAAATTTGCGACAGTAAAAAATTATTTTTTGAAAAAATTTACTGTAGAAAAGGCAATCCCTGGCGCAATTAAAATTTGCGACAGTAGAAAATTATTTTTTGAAAAATTTACTGTAGAAAAGGCAATCCCTGAGGCAATTAAAATTTCCGACAGTAAAAAATTATTTTTTGAATAATTTACTATAGAAAAGGCAATCCCTGGCGGATTTAAAATTTGCGACAGTAAAAAATTAGTTTGTGAAAAATTTACTATAGAAAAGGCAATCCCTGGCGGATTTAAAATTTGCGACAGTAAAAAATTAATTTGTGAAAAATTTACTATAGAAAAGGCAATCCCTGGCGCAATTAAAATTTGCGACAGTAAAAAATTATTTTTTGAAAAATTTACTGCAGAAAAGGCAATCCTTGGCGCAATTAAAATTTGCGAGAGTATAAAATTAAATTTTGAAAAATTTACTATAGAAAAGGCAATCCCTGGCGTAATTAAAATTTGCGAGAGTATAAAATTATTTTTTGTAAAATTTACTGTAGAAAAGGCAATCCCTGGCGCAATTAAAATTTGCGACAGTAAAACATTATTTTTTTGCAAAATTTACTATAGAAAAGGCAATCCCTGGCGTAATTAAAATTTACGACAGTAAAAAATTATTTTTTGAAAAATTTACTGTAGAAAAGGCAATCTCTGGCGTAGTTAAAATTTGCGACAGTAAAAAATTATTTTTTGAAAAATTTACTATAGAAAAGGCAATCCTTGGCGCAATTAAAATTTGCGACAGTAAAAAATTATTTTTTGAATAATTTACTATAGAAAAGGCAATCCCTCGCGGATTTAAAATTTGCGACAGTAAAAAATTAATTTTTGATAAATTTACTATAGAAAAGGCAATCCCTGGCGGATTTAAAATTTGCGACAGTAAAAAATTAATTTGTGAAAAATTTACTATAGAAAAGGCAATCCCTGGTGCAATTAAAATTTGCGACAGTAAACAATTATTTTTTTGCAAAATTTACTATAGAAAAGGCAATCCCTGGCGCAATTAAAATTTGCGACAGTAAAAAATTATTTTTTTGCAAAATTTACTATAGAAAAGGCAATCCCTGGCGTAATTAAAATTTGCGACAGTAAAAAATTATTTTTTGAAAAATTTACTGCAGAAAAGGCAATCCCTGGCGCAATTAAATTTTGCGACAGTAAAAAATTATTTTTCGAAAAATTTACTGTAGAAAGGCAATCCCTGGCGCAATTAAAATTTGCGACACTAAAAAATTATTATTTGAAAAAATTTACTGTAGAAAAGGCAATCCCTGGCGCAATTAAAATTTGCGACAGTAAAAAATTATTTTTTGAATAATTTACTATAGAAAAGGCAATCCCTGGCGGATTTAAAATTTGCGACAGTAAAAAATTAATTTGTGAAAAATTTACTATAGAAAAGGCAATCCCTGGCGCAATTAAAATTTGCGACAGTAAAAAATTATTTTTTGAAAAATTTACTGCAGAAAAGTCAATCCTTGGCGCAATTAAAATTTGCGACAGTATAAAATTAAATTTTGAAAAATTTACTATAGAAAAGGCAATCCCTGGCATAATTAAAATTAGCGAGAGTATAAAATTATTTTTTGTAAAATTTACTGTAGAAAAGGCAATCCCTGGCGCAATTAAAATTAGCGACAGTAAAAAATTATTTTTTGAAAAAATTTACTGTAGAAAAGGCAATCCCTGGCGCAATTAAAATTTGCGACAGTAGAAAATTATTTTTTGAAAAATTTACTGTAGAAAAGGCAATCCCTGACGCAATTAAAATTTGCGACAGTAAAAAATTATTTTTTGAATAATTTACTATAGAAAAGGCAATCCCTGGCGGATTTAAAATTTGCGACAGTAAAAAATTAGTTTGTGAAAAATTTACTATAGAAAAGGCAATCCCTGGCGGATTTAAAATTTGCGACAGTAAAAAATTAATTTGTGAAAAATTTACTATAGAAAAGGCAATCCCTGGCGCAATTAAAATTTGCGACAGTAAAAAATTATTTTTTGAAAAATTTACTGCAGAAAAGGCAATCCTTGGCGCAATTAAAATTTGCGACAGTATAAAATTAAATTTTGAAAAATTTACTATAGAAAAGGCAATCCCTGGCGTAATTAAAATTTGCGAGAGTATAAAATTATTTTTTGTAAAATTTACTGTAGAAAAGGCAATCCCTGGCGCAATTAAAATTTGCGACAGTAAAAAATTATTTTTTTGCAAAATTTACTATAGAAAAGGCAATCCCTGGCGTAATTAAAATTTGCGACAGTAAAAAATTATTTTTTGAAAAATTTACTGTAGAAAAGGCAATCTCTGGCGTAGTTAAAATTTGCGACAGTAAAAAATTATTTTTTGAAAAATTTACTATAGAAAAGGCAATCCCTGGCGGATTTAAAATTTGCGACAGTAAAAAATTAATTTTTGAAAAATTTACTATAGAAAAGGCAATCCCTGGCGTAATTAAAATTTGCGACAGTAACAAATTATTTTTTGAGAAATTTACTGCAGAAAAGGCAATCCCTGGCGCAATTAAAATTTGCGACAGTATAAAATTAAATTTTGAAAAATTTACTATAGAAAAGGCAATCCCTGGCGTAATTAAAATTTGCGAGAGTATAAAATTATTTTTTGTAAAATTTACTGTAGAAAAGGCAATCCCTGGCGCAATTAAAATTTGCGACAGTAAAAAATTATTTTTTGAAAAATTTACTGTAGAAAAGGCAATCCCTGGCGCAATTAAAATTTGCGACAGTAAAAAATTATTTTTTGAATAATTTACTATAGAAAAGGCAATCCCTCGCGGATTTAAAATTTGCGACAGTAAAAAATTAATTTTTGATAAATTTACTATAGAAAAGGCAATCCCTGGCGGATTTAAAATTTGCGACAGTAAAAAATTAATTTGTGAAAAATTTACTATAGAAAAGGCAATCCCTGGCGTAGTTAAAATTTGCGACAGTAAAAAATTATTTTTTGAAAAAATTACTATAGAAAAGGCAATCCCTGGCGAAATTAAAATTTGCGACAGTAAAAATTTATTTTTTGAAAAATTTACTATAGAAAAGGCAATTCCTGGCGCAATTAAAATTTGCGTCAGTAAAAAATTAATTTTTGAAAAATTTACTATAGAAATGGCAATCCCTGGCGCAATTAAAATTTGCGACAGTAAAAAATTAATTTTTGAAAAATTTACTATAGAAATGGCAATCCCTGGCGTAATTAAAATTTGCGACAGTAAAAAATTATTTTTTGAAAAATTTACTGTAGAAAAGGCAATCCCTGACGCAATTAAAATTTGCGACAGTAAAAAATTATTTTTTGAATAATTTACTGTAGAAAAGGCAATCCCTGGCGCAATTAAAATTTGCGACAGTAAAAAATTATTTTTTGAATAATTTACTATAGGCAATCCCTCGCGGATTTAAAATTTGCGACAGTAAAAAATTAATTTTTGATAAATTTACTATAGAAAAGGCAATCCCTGGCGGATTTAAAATTTGCGACAGTAAAAAATTAATTTGTGAAAAATTTACTATAGAAAAGGCAATCCCTGGCGTAATTAAAATTTGCGACAGTAAAAAATTATTTTTTTGCAAAATTTACTATAGAAAAGGCAATCCCTGGCGCAATTAAAATTTGCGACAGTAAAAAATTATTTTTTTGCAAAATTTACTATAGAAAAGGCAATCCCTGGCGTAAGTAAAATTTGCGAAAGTAAAAAAATATTTTTTGAAAATTTTACTGCAGAAAAGGCAATCCCTGGCGCAATTAAAATTTCCGACAGTAAAAAATTATTTTTTGAAAAATTTACTATAGAAAAGGCAATCCCTGGCGCAATTAAAATTTGCGACAGTAAAAAATTATTTTTTTTGCAAAATTTACTATAGAAAAGGCAATCCCTGGCGCAGTTAAAATTTGCGACAGTAAAAAATTATTTTTTGAAAAATTTACTATAGAAAAGGCAATCCCTGGCGCAATTAAAATTTGCGACAGTAAAAAAGTATTTTTTTGCAAAATTTACTATAGAAAAGGCAATCCCTGGCGCAATTAAAATTTGCGACAGTAAAAAATTATTTTTTTGCAAAATTTACTATAGAAAAGGCAATCCCTGGCGTAATTAAAATTTGCGACAGTAAAAAATTATTTTTTGAAAAATTTACTGTAGAAAAGGCAATCCCTGGCGTAGTTAAAATTTGCGACAGTAAACATTTATTTTTTGAAAAATTTACTATAGAAAAGGCAATCCCTGTCGTAATTAAAATTTGCGACAGTAAAAAATTATTTTTTGAAAAATTTACTATAGAAAAGGCAATACCTGGCGCAATTAAAATTTGCGACAGTAAAAAATTAATTTTTGAAAAATTTACTATAGAAATGGCAATCCCTGGCGGATTTAAAATTTGCGACAGTAAAAAATTAATTTATGAAAAATTTACTATAGAAAAGGCAATCCCTGGCGCAATTAAAATTTGCGACAGTAAAAAATTATTTTTTGAAAAGTTTACTGTAGAAAAGGCAATCCCTGGCGCAATTAAAATTTGCGACAGTAAAAAAATATTTTTTGATTAATTTACTATAGAAAAGGCAATCCCTCGCGGATTTAAAATTTGCGACAGTAAAAAATTAATTTTTAATAAATTTACTATAGAAAAGGCAATCCCTGGCGGATTTAAAATTTGCGACAGTAAAAAATTAATTTGTGAAAAATTTACTATAGAAAAGGCAACCCCTGGCGCAATTAAAATTTGCGACAGTAAAAAATTATTTTTTTGCAAAATTTACTATAGAAAAGGCAATCCCTGGCGCAATTAAAATTTGCGACAGCAAAATATTATTTTTTTGCAAAATTTACTATAGAAAAGGCAATCCCTGTCGTAATTAAAATTTGCGACAGTAAAAAATTATTTTTTGAAAATTTTACTGCAGAAAAGGCAATCCCTGGCGCAATTAAAATTTGCGACAGTAAAAAATTATTTTTTGAAAAATTTACTATAGAAAAGGCAATCCCTGGCGCAATTAAAATTTGCGACAGTAAAAAAATATTTTTTTGCAAAATTTACTATAGAAAAGGCAATCCCTGGCGCAATTAAAATTTGCGACAGTAAAAAATTATTTTTTTGCAAAATTTACTATAGAAAAGGCAATCCCTGGCGTAATTAAAATTTGCGACAGTAAAATATTATTTTTTGAAAAATTTACTGTAGAAAAGGCAATCCCTGGCGTAGTTAAAATTTGCGACAGTAAAAAATTATTTTTTGAAAAATTTACTATAGAAAAGGCAATCCCTGGCGTAATTAAAATTTGCGACAGTAAAAAATTATTTTTTGAAATATTTACTATAGAAAAGGCAATACCTGGCGCAATTAAAATTTCAGACAGTAAAAAATTAATCTTTGAAAAATTTACTATAGAAATGGCAATCCCTGGCGGATTTAAAATTTGCGACAGTAAAAAATTAATTTGTGAAAAATTTACTATAGAAAAGGTAATCCCTGGCGCAATTAAAATTTGCGACAGTAAAAAATTATTTTTTGAAAAATTTACTGTAGAAAAGGCAATCCCTGGCGCAATTAAAATTTGCGACAGTAAAAAATTATTTTTTGAAAAATTTACTATAGAAAAGGCAATCCCTGTCGTAATTAAAATTTGCGACAGTAAAAAATTATTTTTTGAAAAATTTACTACAGAAAAGGCAATACCTGGCGCAATTAAAATTTGCGACAGTAAAAAATTAATTTTTGAAAAATTTACTATAGAAATGGCAATCCCTGGCGGATTTAAAATTTGCGACAGTAAAAAATTAATTTGTGAAAAATTTACTATAGAAAAGTCAATCGCTGGCGGAATTAAAATTTGCGACAGTAAAAAATTATTTTTTGAAAAATTTACTGTAGAAAAGGCAATCCCTGGCGCAATTAAAATTTGCGACAGTAAAAAATTATTTTTTGAATAATTTACTATAGAAAAGGCAATCCCTCGCGGATTTAAAATTTGCGACAGTAAAAAATTAATTTTTGATAAATTTACTATAGAAAAGGCAATACCTGGCCTAATTAAAATTTGCGACAGTAAAAAATTATTTTTTGAAAAATTTACTGTAGAAAAGGCAATCCCTGGCGCAATTAAAATTTGCGACAGTAGAAAATTATTTTTTGAAAAATTTACTATAGAAAAGGCAATCCCTGGCGTATTTAAAATTTGCGACATTAAAAAATTATTTTTTGAAAAATTTACTGTAGAAAAGGCAACCCCTAGCGCAATTAAAATTTGCGACAGTAAAAAATTATTTTTTGAATAATTTAATTGAAAAGGCAATCCCTGGCGCAATTAAAATTTGCGACAGTAAAAATATTTTTTTTGAATATTTTACTATAGAAAAGGCAATCCCTGGCGCAATTAAAATTTGCGACAGTAAAAAATTATTTTTTTTGCAAAATTTGCTATAGAAAAGGCAATCCCTGGCGTAATTAAAATTTGCTACAGTAAAAAACTATTTTTTGAAAAATTTACTGTAGAAAAGGCAATCCCTGGCGTAGTTAAAATTTGCGACAGTAAAAAATTATTTTTTGAAAAATTTACTATAGAAAAGGCAATCCCTGGCGTAATTAAAATTTGCGACAGTAAAAAATTATTTTTTGAAAAATTTACTATAGAAAAGGCAATACCTGGCGCAATTAAAATTTGCGACAGTAAAAAATTAATTTTTGAAAAATTTACTATAGAAATGGCAATCCCTGGCGGATTTAAAATTTGCGACAGTAAAAAATTAATTTGTGAAAAATTTACTATAGAAAAGGCAATCCCTGGCGCAATTAAAATTTGCGACAGTAAAAAATTATTTTATGAAAAATTTACTGTAGAAAAGGCAATCCCTGGCGCAATTAAAATTTGCGACAGTAAAAAATTATTTTTTGAATAATTTACTATAGAAAAGGCAATCCCTCGCGGATTTAAAATTTGCGACAGTAAAAAATTAATTTTTGATAAATTTACTATAGAAAAGGCAATCCCTGGCGGATTTAAAATTTGCGACAGTAAAAAATTAATTTGTGAAAAATTTACTATAGAAAAGGCAATCCCTGGCGCAATTAAAATTTGCGATAGTAAAAAATTATTTTTTTGCAAAATTTACTATAGAAAAGGCAATTCCTGCCGTAATTAAAATTTGCGACAGTAAAAAATTATTTTTTGAAAATTTTACTGCAGAAAAGGCAATCCCTGGCGCAATTAAAATTTGCGACAGTAAAAAATTATTTTTTGAAAAATTTACTATAGAAAAGGCAATCCCTGGCGTAATTAATATTTGCGACAGTAAAAAATTATTTTTTGAAAAATTTACCATAGAAATGGCAATACCTGGCGCAATTAAAATTTGAAACAGTAAAAAATTAATTTTTGAAAAATTTACTATAGAAATGGCAATCCCTGGCGGATTTGAAATTTGCGACAGTAAAAAATTAATTTGTGAAAAATTTACTATAGAAAAGGCAATCCCTGTCGCAATTAAAATTTGCGACAGTAAAAAATTATATTTCAAAAATTTACTGTAGAAAAGGCAATCCCTGGCGCAATTAAAATTTGCGACAGTAAAAAATTATTTTTTGAAAAATTTACTATAGAAAAGGCAATCCCTGTCGTAATTAAAATTTGCGACAGTAAAAAATTATTTTTTGAAAAATTTACTATAGAAAAGGCAATACCTGGCGCAATAAAAATTTGCGACAGTAAAAAATTAATTTGTGAAAAATTTACTATAGAAATGGCAATCCCTGGCGGATTTAAAATTTGCGACAGTAAAAAATTAATTTGTGAAAAATTTACTATAGAAAAGGCAATCCCTGGCGCAATTAAAATTTGCGACAGTAAAAAATTCTTTTTTGAAAAATTTACTGTAGAAAAGGCAATCCCTGGCGCAATTAAAATTTGCGACAGTAAAAAATTATTTTTTGAATAATTTACTATAGAAAAGGCAATCCCTCGCGGATTTAAAATTTGCGAGAGTAAAAAATTAATTTTTGATAAATTTACTATAGAAAAGGCAATACCTGGCCTAATTAAAATTTGCGACAGTAAAAAATTATTTTTTGAAAAATTTACTGTAGAAAAGTCAATCCCTGGCGCAATTAAATTTTGCGACAGTAAAAAATTATTTTTTTGCAAAATTTACTATAGAAAAGGCAATCCCTGCCGTAATTAAAATTTGCGAGAGTAAAAAATTATTCTTTGAAAATTTTACTGCAGAAAAGGCAATCCCTGGCGCAAAGAAAATTTGCGACAGTAAAAAATTATTTTTTGAAAAATTTACTATAGAAAAGGCAATCCCTGGCGTAATTAATATTTGCGACAGTAAAAAATTATTTTTTGAAAAATTTACTATAGAAAAGGCAATACCTGGCGCAATTAAAATTTGAAACAGTAAAAAATTAATTTTTGAAAAATTTACTATAGAAATGGCAATCCCTGGCGGATTTAAAATTTGCGACAGTAAAAAATTAATTTGTGAAAAATTTACTATAGAAAAGGCAATCCCTGGCGCAATTAAAATTTGCGACAGTAAAAAATTCTTTTTTGAAAAATTTACTGTAGAAAAGGCAATCCCTGGCGCAATTAAAATTTGCGACAGTAAAAAATTATTTTTTGAATAATTTACTATAGAAAAGGCAATCCCTCGCGGATTTAAAATTTGCGAGAGTAAAAAATTAATTTTTGATAAATTTACTATAGAAAAGGCAATCCCTGGCCTAATTAAAATTTGCGACAGTAAAAAATTATTTTTTGAAAAATTTACTGTAGAAAAGTCAATCCCTGGCGCAATTAAAATTTGCGACAGTAGAAAATTATTTTTTGAAAAATTTACTATAGAAAAGGCAATCCCTGGCGTATTTAAAATTTGCGACATTAAAAAATTATTTTTTGAAAAATTTACTGTAGAAAAGGCAATCCCTAGCGCAATTAAAATTTGCGACAGTAAAAAATTATTTATTGAATAATTTACTATAAAAAAAGCAATCCCTGGCTTAATTAAAATTAGCGACAGTAAAAAATTATTTTTTTGCAAAATTTACTATAGAAAAGGCAATCCCTGGCGTAATTAAAATTTGCGACAGTAAAAAATTATTTTTTGAAAAATTTACTGCAGAAAAGGCAATCCCTGGCGGAATTAAAATTTGCGACAGTACAAAATTGAATTTTGAAAAATTTACTATAGAAAAGGCAATCCCTGGCGTAATTAAAATTTGCGTGAGTATAAAATTATTTTTTGTAAAATTTACTGTAGAAAAGGCAATCCCTGGCGCAATTAAAATTTGCGACAGTAAAAAATTATTTTTTGGAAAAATTTACTGTAGAAAAGGCAATCCCTGGCGCAATTAAAATTTGCGACAGTAGAAAATTATTTTTTGAAAAATTTACTGTAGAAAAGGCAATCCCTGACGCAATTAAAATTTGCGACAGTAAAAAATTATTTTTTGAATAATTTACTATAGAAAAGGCAATCCCTGGCGGATTTAAAATTTGCGACAGTAAAAAATTAATTTGTGAAAAATTTACTATAGAAAAGGCAATCCCTGGCGCAATTAAAATTTGCGACAGTAAAAAATTATTTTTTTGCACAATTTACTATAGAAAAGGCAATCCCTGGCGTAATTAAAATTTGCGACAGTAAAAAATAATTTTTTGAAAAATTTACTGTCGAAAAGGCAATCCCTGGCGTGGTTAAAATTTGCGACAGTAAAAAATTATTTTTTGAAAAATTTACTATAGCAAAGGCAATCCCTGGCGTAATTAAAATTTGAGACAGTAAAAAATTATTTTTTGAAAAATTTACTATAGAAAAGGCAATACCTGGCGCAATTAAAATTTGCGACAGTAAAAAATTAATTTTTGAAAAATTTACTATAGAAAAGGCAATCCCACGCGGATTTAAAATTTGCGACAGTAAAAAATTAATTTTTGATAAATTTACTATAGAAAAGGCAATCCCTGGCGGATTTAAAATTTGCGACAGTAAAAAATTAATTTGTGAAAAATTTACTATAGAAAAGGCAATCCCTGGCGCAATTAAAATTTGCAACAGTAAAAAATTATTTTTTTGCAAAATTTACTATAGAAAAGGCAATCCCTGGCGCAATTTAAATTTGCGACAGTAAAAAATTATTTTTTGAAAAATTTACTGTAGAAAAGGCAATCCCTGGCGCAATTAAAATTTGCGACAGTAAAAAATTATTTTTTGAATAATTTACTATAGAAAAGGCAATCCCTCGCGGATTTAAAATTTGCGACAGTAAAAAATTAATTTTTGATAAATTTACTATAGAAAAGGCAATCCCTGGCGGATTTAAAATTTGTGACAGTAAAAAATTAATTTGTGAAAAATTTAGTATAGAAAAGGCAATCCCTGGCGCAATTAAAATTTGCGACAGTAAAAAATTATTTTTTTGCAAAATTTACTATAGAAAAGGCAATCCCTGGCGCAATTAAAATTTGCGACAGTAAAAAATTATTTTTTTGCAAAATTTACTATAGAAAAGGCAATCCCTGGCGTAATTAAAATTTGCGACAATAAAAAATTATTTTTTGAAAAATTTACTGCAGAAAAGGCAATCCCTGGCGCAATTAAAATTTGCTACAGTAAAAAATTATTTTTTGAAAAATTTACTATAGAAAAGGCAATCCCTGGCGCAATTAAAATTTGCGACAGTAAAAAAATATTTTTTTGCAAAATTTACTATAGAAAAGGCAATCCCTGGCGCCATTAAAATTTGCGACAGTAAAAAATTATTTTTTTGCAAAATTTACTATAGAAAAGGCAATCCCTGGCGTAATTAAAATTTGCGACAGTAAAAAATTATTTTTTGAAAAATTTACTGTAGAAAAGGCAATCCCTGGCGTAGTTAAAATTTGCGACAGTAAAAAATTATTTTTTGAAAAATTCACTATAGAAAAGGCAATCCCTGGCGTAATTAAAATTTGCGACAGTAAAAAATTATTTTTTGAAAAATTTACTGCAGAAAAGGCAATCCCTGGCGCAATTAAAATTTGCGACAGTAAAAAATTAATTTTTGAAAAATTTACTATAAAAATGGCAATCCCTGGCGGATTTAAAATTTGCGACAGTAAAAAATTAATTTGTGAAAAATTTACTATAGAAAAGGCAATCCCTGGCGCAATTAAAATTTGCGACAGTAAAAAATTATTTTTTGAAAAATTTACTGTAGAAAAGGCAATCCCTGGCGCAATTAAAATTTGCGACAGTAAAAAATTATTTTTTGAATAATTTACTATAGAAAAGGCAATCCCTCGCGGATTTAAAATTTGCGACAGTAAAAAATTAATTTTTGATAAATTTACTATAGAAAAGGCAATCCCTGCCGGATTTAAAGTTTGCGACAGTAAAAAATTATTTTTTGAAAAATTTACTATAGAAAAGGCAATCCCTGGCGCAATTAAAATTTGCGACAGTAAAAAATTATTTTTTTGCAAAATTTACTATAGAAAAGGCAATCCCTGGCGTAATTAAAATTTGCGACAGTAAAAAATTATTTTTTGAAAAATTTACTGCAGCAAAGGCAATCCCTGGCGCAATTAAAATTTGCGACAGTAAAAAATAAATTTTTTGAAAAATTTACTATAGAAAAGGCAATCCCTGGCGCAATTAAAATTTGCGACAGTAAAAAAATATTTTTTTGCAAAATTTACTATAGAAAAGGCAATCCCTGGAGCAATTAAAATTTGCGACAGTAAAAAATTATTTTTTTGCCATATTTACTATAGAAAAGGCAATCCCTGGCGTAATTAAAATTTGCGACAGTAAAAAATTATTTTTTGAAAAATTTACTGTAGAAAAGGCAATCCCTGGCGTAGATAAAATTTGCGACAGTAAAAAATTATTTTTTGAAAAATTTACTATAGAAAAGGCAATCCCTGGCGTAATTAAAATTTGCGACAGTAAAAAATTATTTTTTGAAAAATTTACTGCAGAAAAGGCAATCCCTGGCGCAATTAAAATTTGCGACAGTAAAAAATTAATTTTTGAAAAATTTACTATAGGAATGGCAATCCCTGGCGGATTTAAAATTTGCGACAGTAAAAAATTAATTTGTGAAAAATTTACTATAGAAAAGGCAATCCCTGGCGCAATTAAAATTTGCGACAGTAAAAAATTATTTTTTGAAAAATTTACTGTAGAAAAGGCAATCCCTGGCGCAATTAAAATTTGCGACAGTAAAAAATTATTTTTTGAATAATTTACTATAGAAAAGGCAATCCCTCGCGGATTTAAAATTTGCGACAGTAAAAAATTAATTTTTGATAAATTTACTATAGGAAAGGCAATACCTGGCCTAATTAAAATTTGCGACAGTAAAAAATTATTTTTTGAAAAATTTACTGTAGAAAAGTCAATCCCTGGCGCAATTAAAATTTGCGACAGTAGAAAATTATTTTTTGAAAAATTTACTATAGAAAAGACAATCCCTGGCGTATTTAAAATTTGCGACATTAAAAAATTATTTTTTGAAAAATTTACTGTAGAAAAGGCAATCCCTAGCGCAATTAAAATTTGCGACAGTAAAAAATTATTTTTTGAGTAATTTAATAGAAAAGGCAATCCGTGGTGCAATTAAAATTTGCGACAGTAAAAATATTTTTTTTTGAATAATTTACTATAGAAAAGTCAATCCCTGGCGCAATTAAAATTTGCGACAGTAAAAAATTATTTTTTTGCAAAATTTACTATAGAAAAGGCAATCCCTGGCGCAATTAAAATTTGCGACGGTAAAAAATTATTTTTTGAAAAATTTACTATAGAAAAGGCAATCCCTGGCGCAATTAAAATTTGCGACAGTAAAAAAATATTTTTTTGCAAAATTTACTATAGAAAAGGCAATCCCTGGCGCAACTAAAAATTGCGACAGTAAGAAATTATTTTTTTGCAAAATTTACTATAGAAAAGGCAATCCCTGGCGTAATTAAAATTTGCGACAGTAAAAAATTATTTTTTGAAAAATTTACTGTAGAAAAGGCAATCCCTGGCGTAGTTAAAATTTGCGACAGTAAAAAATTATTTTTTGAAAAATTTACTATAGAAAATGCAATCCCTGGCGTATTTAAAATTTGCGACAGTAAAAAATTATTTTTTGAAAAATTTACTATAGAAAAGGCAATACCTGGCGCAATTAAAATTTGCGACAGTAAAAAATTAATTTTTGAAAAATTTACTGCAGAAAAGGCAATCCCTGGCGCAATTAAAATTTGCGACAGTAAAAAATAATTTTTTGAAAAATTTACTATAGAAAAAGCAATCCCTGGCGCAATTAAAATTTGCGACAGTAAACAAATATTTTTTTGCCAAATTTACTATAGAAAAGGCAATCCCTGGCGCAATTAAAATTTGCGACAGTAAAAAATTATTTTTTTGCAAAATTTACTATAGAAAAGGCAATCCATGGCGTAATTAAAATTTGCGACAGTAAAAAATTATTTTTTGAAAAATTTACTGTAGAAAAGGCAATCCCTGGCGTAGATAAAATTTGCGACAGTAAAAAATTATTTTTTGAAAAATTTACTATAGAAAAGGCAATCCCTGGCGTAATTAAAATTTGCGACAGTAAAAAATTATTTTTTGAAAAATTTACTGCAGAAAAGGCAATCCCTGGCGCAATTAAAATTTGCGACAGTAAAAAATTAATTTTTGAAAAATTTACTATAGAAATGGCAATCCCTGGCGGATTTAAAATTTGCGACAGTAAAAAATTAATTTGTGAAAAATTTACTATAGAAAAGGCAATCCCTGGCGCAATTAAAATTTGCGACAGTAAAAAATTATTTTTTGAAAAATTTACTGTAGAAAAGGCAATCCCTGGCGCAATTAAAATTTGCGACAGTAAAAAATTATTTTTTGAATAATTTACTATAGAAAAGGCAATCCCTCGCGGATTTAAAATTTGCGACAGTAAAAAATTAATTTTTGATAAATTTACTATAGAAAAGGCAATACCTGGCCTAATTAAAATTTGCGACAGTAAAAAATTATTTTTTGAAAAATTTACTGTAGAAAAGTCAATCCCTGGCGCAATTAAAATTTGCGACAGTAGAAAATTATTTTTTGAAAAATTTACTATAGAAAAGGCAATCCCAGGCGTATTTAAAATTTGCGACATTAAAAAATTATTTTTTGAAAAATTTACTGTAGAAAAGGCAATCCCTAGCGCAATTAAAATTTGCGACAGTAAAAAATTAATTTTTGATATATTTACTATAGAAAAGGCAATCCCTGGCGGATTTAAAATTTGCGACAGTAAAAAATTAATTTGTGAAAAATTTACTATAGAAAAGGCAATCCCTGGCGCAATTAAAATTTGCGACAGTAAAAAATTATTTTTTTGCAAAATTTACTATAGAAAAGGCAATCCCTGGCGCAATTAAAATTTGCGACAGTAAAAAATTATTTTTTTGCAAAATTTACTATAGAAAAGGCAATCCCTGGCGCAATTAAAATTTGCGACAGTAAAAAATTATTTTTTGAAAATTTTACTGCAGAAAAGGCAATCCCTGGCGCAATTAAAATTGCGACAGTAAAAAATTATTTTTTTGCAAAATTTACTATAGAAAAGGCAATCCCTGGCGTAATTAAAATTTGCGACAGTCAAAAATTATTTTTTGAAAAATTACTGTAGAAAAGGCAATCCCTGGCGTAGTTAAAATTTGCGACAGTAAAAAATTATTTTTTGAAAAATTTACTATAGAAAAGACAATCCCTGGCGTAATTAAAATTTGCGACAGTAAAAAATTATTTTTTGAAAAATTTACTATAGAAAAGGCAATACCTGGCGCAATTAAAATTTGAGACAGTAAAAAATTAATTTTTGAAAAATTTACTATAGAAATGGCAATCCCTGGTGGCTTTAAAATTTGCGACAGTAAAAAATTAATTTGTGAAAAATTTACTATAGAAAGGCAATCCCTGGCGCAATTAAAATTTGCGACAGTAAAAAATTATTTTTTTGCATAATTTACTATAGAAAAGGCAATCCCTGGCGCAATTAAAATTTGCGACAGTAAAAAATTATTTTTTTGCAAAATTTACTATAGAAAAGGCAATCCCTGGCGCAATTAAAATTTGCGACAGTAAAAAATTATTTTTTGAAAATTTTACTGCAGAAAAGGCAATCCCTGGCGCAATTAAAATTGCGACAGTAAAAAATTATTTTTTTGCAAAATTTACTATAGAAAAGGCAATCCCTGGCGTAATTAAAATTTGCGACAGTCAAAAATTATTTTTTGAAAAATTACTGTAGAAAAGGCAATCCCTGGCGTAGTTAAAATTTGCGACAGTAAAAAATTATTTTTTGAAAAATTTACTATAGAAAAGACAATCCCTGGCGTAATTAAAATTTGCGACAGTAAAAAATTATTTTTTGAAAAATTTACTATAGAAAAGGCAATACCTGGCGCAATTAAAATTTGAGACAGTAAAAAATTAATTTTTGAAAAATTTACTATAGAAAAGGCAATACCTGGCGCAATTAAAATTTGCGACAGTAAAAAATTAATTTTTGAAAAATTTACTATAGAAATGGCAATCCCTGGCGGATTTAAATTTTGCGACAGTAAAAAATTAATTTGTGAAAAATTTACTATAGAAAAGGCAATCCCTGGCGCAATTAAAATTTGCGACAGTAAAAAATTATTTTTTGCAAAAATTTACTGTAGAAAAGGCAATCTCTGGCGCAATTAAAATTTGCGACAGTAAAAAATTATTTTTTGAATAATTTACTATAGAAAAGGCAATCCCTCGCGGATTTAAAATTTGCGACAGTAAAAAATTAATTTTTGATATATTTACTATAGAAAAGGCAATCCCTGGCGGATTTAAAATTTGCGACAGTAAAAAATTAATTTGTGAAAAATTTACTATAGAAAAGGCAATCCCTGGCGCAATTAAAATTTGCGACAGTAAAAAATTATTTTTTTGCAAAATTTACTATAGAAAAGGCAATCCCTGGCGCAATTAAAATTTGCGACAGTAAAAAATTATTTTTTTGCAAAATTTACTATAGAAAAGGCAATCCCTGGCGTAATTAAAATTTGCGACAGTAAAAAATTATTTTTTGAAAATTTTACTGCAGAAAAGGCAATCCCTGGCGCAATTAAAATTTGCGACAGTAAAAAATTATTTTTTGAAAAATTTACTATAGAAAAGGCAATCCCTGGCGTAATTAAAATTTGCGACAGTAAAAAAATATTTTTTTGCAAAATTTACTATAGAAAAGGCAATCCCTGGCGCAATTAAAATTTGCGACAGTAAAAAATTATTTTTTTGCAAAATTTACTATAGAAAAGGCAATCCCTGGCGTAATTAAAATTTGCGACAGTCAAAAATTATTTTTTGAAAAATTTACTGTAGAAAAGGCAATCCCTGGCGTAGTTAAAATTTGCGACAGTAAAAAATTATTTTTTGAAAAATTTACTATAGAAAAGACAATCCCTGGCGTAATTAAAATTTGCGACATTAAAAAATTATTTTTTGAAAAATTTACTATAGAAAAGGCAATACCTGGTGCAATTAAAATTTGAGACAGTAAAAAATTAATTTTTGAAAAATTTACTATAGAAATGGCAATCCCTGGTGGATTTAAAATTTGCGACAATAAAAAATTAATTTGTTAAAAATTTACTATAGAAAAGGCAATCCCTGGCGCAATTAAAATTTGCGACAGTAAAAAATTATTTTTTGAAAAATTTACTGTAGAATAGGCAATCCCTGGCGTAATTAAAATTTGCGACAGTAAAAAATTATTTTTTGAAAAATTTACTATAGAAAAGGCAATCCCTGTCGTAATTAAAATTTGCGACAGTAAAAAATTATTTTTTGAAAAATTTACTATAGAAAAGGCAATACCTGGCGCAATTAAAATTTGCGACAGTAAAAAATTAATTTTTGAAAAATTTACTATAGAAATGGCAATCCCTGGCGGATTTAAAATTTGCGACAGTAAAAAATTAATTTGTGAAAAATTTACTATAGAAAAGGCAGTCCCTGGCGCAATTAAAATTTGCGACAGTAAAAAATTATTTTTTGAAAAATTTACTGTAGAAAAGGCAATCCCTGGCGCAATTAAAATTTGCGACAGTAAAAAATTATTTTTTGAATAATTTACTATAGAAAAGGCAATCCCTCGCGGATTTAAAATTTGCGACAGTAAAAAATTAATTTTTGATAAATTTACTATAGAAAAGGCAATACCTGGCCTAATTAAAATTTGCGACAGTAAAAAATTATTTTTTGAAAAATTTACTGTAGAAAAGGCAATCCCTGGCGCAATTAAAATTTGCGACAGTAGAAAATTATTTTTTGAAAAATTTACTATAGAAAAGGCAATCCCTGGCGTATTTAAAATTTGCGACATTAAAAAATTATTTTTTGAAAAATTTACTGTAGAAAAGGCAATCCCTAGCGCAGTTAAAATTTGCGACAGTAAAAAATTATTTTTTGAATAATTTACTATAGAAAAGGCAATACCTGGCGTAATTAAAATTTGCGACAGTAAAAAATTATTTTTTGAAAAATTTACTGTAGAAAAGGCAATCCCTGGCGCAATTAAAATTTGCGACAGTAAAAAATTATTTATTGAATAATTTACTATAGAAAAGGCAATCCCTGGCTTAATTAAAATTTGCGACAGTAAAAAATTATTTTTTGAAAAATTTACTATAGAAAAGGCAATGCCTGGCGCAATTAAAATTTGCGACAGTAAAAAAATATTTTTTTGCCAAATTTACTATAGAAAAGGCAATCCCTGGCGCAATTAAAATTTGCGACAGTAAAAAATTATTTTTTTGCAAAATTTACTATAGAAAAGGCAATCCATGGCGTAATTAAAATTTGCGACAGTAAAAAATTATTTTTTGAAAAATTTACTGTAGAAAAGGCAATCCCTGGCGTAGATAAAATTTGCGACAGTAAAAAATTATTTTTTGAAAAATTTACTATAGAAAAGGCAATCCCTGGCGTAATTAAAATTTGCGACAGTAAAAAATTATTTTTTGAAAAATTTACTGCAGAAAAGGCAATCCCTGGCGCAATTAAAATTTGCGACAGTAAAAAATTAATTTTTGAAAAATTTACTATAGAAATGGCAATCCCTGGCGGATTTAAAATTTGCGACAGTAAAAAATTAATTTGTGAAAAATTTACTATAGAAAAGGCAATCCCTGGCGCAATTAAAATTTGCGACAGTAAAAAATTATTTTTTGAAAAATTTACTGTAGAAAAGGCAATCCCTGGCGCAATTAAAATTTGCGACAGTAAAAAATTATTTTTTGAATAATTTACTATAGAAAAGCCAATCCCTCGCGGATTTAAAATTTGCGACAGTAAAAAATTAATTTTTGATAAATTTACTATAGAAAAGGCAATACCTGGCCTAATTAAAATTTGCGACAGTAAAAAATTATTTTTTGAAAAATTTACTGTAGAAAAGTCAATCCCTGGCGCAATTAAAATTTGCGACAGTAGAAAATTATTTTTTGAAAAATTTACTATAGAAAAGGCAATCCCAGGCGTATTTAAAATTTGCGACATTAAAAAATTATTTTTTGAAAAATTTACTGTAGAAAAGGCAATCCCTAGCGCAATTAAAATTTGCGACAGTAAAAAATTAATTTTTGATATATTTACTATAGAAAAGGCAATCCCTGGCGGATTTAAAATTTGCGACAGTAAAAAATTAATTTGTGAAAAATTTACTATAGAAAAGGCAATCCCTGGCGCAATTAAAATTTGCGACAGTAAAAAATTATTTTTTTGCAAAATTTACTATAGAAAAGGCAATCCCTGGCGCAATTAAAATTTGCGACAGTAAAAAATTATTTTTTTGCAAAATTTACTATAGAAAAGGCAATCCCTGGCGCAATTAAAATTTGCGACAGTAAAAAATTATTTTTTGAAAATTTTACTGCAGAAAAGGCAATCCCTGGCGCAATTAAAATTGCGACAGTAAAAAATTATTTTTTTGCAAAATTTACTATAGAAAAGGCAATCCCTGGCGTAATTAAAATTTGCGACAGTCAAAAATTATTTTTTGAAAAATTACTGTAGAAAAGGCAATCCCTGGCGTAGTTAAAATTTGCGACAGTAAAAAATTATTTTTTGAAAAATTTACTATAGAAAAGACAATCCCTGGCGTAATTAAAATTTGCGACAGTAAAAAATTATTTTTTGAAAAATTTACTATAGAAAAGGCAATACCTGGCGCAATTAAAATTTGAGACAGTAAAAAATTAATTTTTGAAAAATTTACTATAGAAATGGCAATCCCTGGTGGCTTTAAAATTTGCGACAGTAAAAAATTAATTTGTGAAAAATTTACTATAGAAAGGCAATCCCTGGCGCAATTAAAATTTGCGACAGTAAAAAATTATTTTTTTGCAAAATTTACTATAGAAAAGGCAATCCCTGGCGCAATTAAAATTTGCGACAGTAAAAAATTATTTTTTTGCAAAATTTACTATAGAAAAGGCAATCCCTGGCGCAATTAAAATTTGCGACAGTAAAAAATTATTTTTTGAAAATTTTACTGCAGAAAAGGCAATCCCTGGCGCAATTAAAATTGCGACAGTAAAAAATTATTTTTTTGCAAAATTTACTATAGAAAAGGCAATCCCTGGCGTAATTAAAATTTGCGACAGTCAAAAATTATTTTTTGAAAAATTACTGTAGAAAAGGCAATCCCTGGCGTAGTTAAAATTTGCGACAGTAAAAAATTATTTTTTGAAAAATTTACTATAGAAAAGACAATCCCTGGCGTAATTAAAATTTGCGACAGTAAAAAATTATTTTTTGAAAAATTTACTATAGAAAAGGCAATACCTGGCGCAATTAAAATTTGAGACAGTAAAAAATTAATTTTTGAAAAATTTACTATAGAAAAGGCAATACCTGGCGCAATTAAAATTTGCGACAGTAAAAAATTAATTTTTGAAAAATTTACTATAGAAATGGCAATCCCTGGCGGATTTAAATTTTGCGACAGTAAAAAATTAATTTGTGAAAAATTTACTATAGAAAAGGCAATCCCTGGCGCAATTAAAATTTGCGACAGTAAAAAATTATTTTTTGCAAAAATTTACTGTAGAAAAGGCAATCTCTGGCGCAATTAAAATTTGCGACAGTAAAAAATTATTTTTTGAATAATTTACTATAGAAAAGGCAATCCCTCGCGGATTTAAAATTTGCGACAGTAAAAAATTAATTTTTGATATATTTACTATAGAAAAGGCAATCCCTGGCGGATTTAAAATTTGCGACAGTAAAAAATTAATTTGTGAAAAATTTACTATAGAAAAGGCAATCCCTGGCGCAATTAAAATTTGCGACAGTAAAAAATTATTTTTTTGCAAAATTTACTATAGAAAAGGCAATCCCTGGCGCAATTAAAATTTGCGACAGTAAAAAATTATTTTTTTGCAAAATTTACTATAGAAAAGGCAATCCCTGGCGTAATTAAAATTTGCGACAGTAAAAAATTATTTTTTGAAAATTTTACTGCAGAAAAGGCAATCCCTGGCGCAATTAAAATTTGCGACAGTAAAAAATTATTTTTTGAAAAATTTACTATAGAAAAGGCAATCCCTGGCGTAATTAAAATTTGCGACAGTAAAAAAATATTTTTTTGCAAAATTTACTATAGAAAAGGCAATCCCTGGCGCAATTAAAATTTGCGACAGTAAAAAATTATTTTTTTGCAAAATTTACTATAGAAAAGGCAATCCCTGGCGTAATTAAAATTTGCGACAGTCAAAAATTATTTTTTGAAAAATTTACTGTAGAAAAGGCAATCCCTGGCGTAGTTAAAATTTGCGACAGTAAAAAATTATTTTTTGAAAAATTTACTATAGAAAAGCCAATCCCTGGCGTAATTAAAATTTGCGACATTAAAAAATTATTTTTTGAAAAATTTACTATAGAAAAGGCAATACCTGGTGCAATTAAAATTTGAGACAGTAAAAAATTAATTTTTGAAAAATTTACTATAGAAATGGCAATCCCTGGTGGATTTAAAATTTGCGACAATAAAAAATTAATTTGTTAAAAATTTACTATAGAAAAGGCAATCCCTGGCGCAATTAAAATTTGCGACAGTAAAAAATTATTTTTTGAAAAATTTACTGTAGAAAAGGCAATCCCTGGCGTAATTAAAATTTGCGACAGTAAAAAATTATTTTTTGAAAAATTTACTATAGAAAAGGCAATCCCTGTCGTAATTAAAATTTGCGACAGTAAAAAATTATTTTTTGAAAAATTTACTATAGAAAAGGCAATACCTGGCGCAATTAAAATTTGCGACAGTAAAAAATTAATTTTTGAAAAATTTACTATAGAAATGGCAATCCCTGGCGGATTTAAAATTTGCGACAGTAAAAAATTAATTTGTGAAAAATTTACTATAGAAAAGGCAGTCCCTGGCGCAATTAAAATTTGCGACAGTAAAAAATTATTTTTTGAAAAATTTACTGTAGAAAAGGCAATCCCTGGCGCAATTAAAATTTGCGACAGTAAAAAATTAATTTTTGATAAATTTACTATAGAAAAGGCAATACCTGGCCTAATTAAAATTTGCGACAGTAAAAAATTATTTTTTGAAAAATTTACTGTAGAAAAGGCAATCCCTGGCGCAATTAAAATTTGCGACAGTAGAAAATTATTTTTTGAAAAATTTACTATAGAAAAGGCAATCCCTGGCGTATTTAAAATTTGCGACATTAAAAAATTATTTTTTGAAAAATTTACTGTAGAAAAGGCAATCCCTAGCGCAGTTAAAATTTGCGACAGTAAAAAATTATTTTTTGAATAATTTACTATAGAAAAGGCAATACCTGGCGTAATTAAAATTTGCGACAGTAAAAAATTATTTTTTGAAAAATTTACTGTAGAAAAGGCAATCCCTGGCGCAATTAAAATTTGCGACAGTAAAAAATTATTTATTGAATAATTTACTATAGAAAAGGCAATCCCTGGCTTAATTAAAATTTGCGACAGTAAAAAATTATTTTTTGAAAAATTTACTATAGAAAAGGCAATGCCTGGCCTAATTAAAATTTGCGTCAGTAAAAAATTATTTTTTGAAAAATTTACTGTAGAAAAGGCAATCCCTGGCGCAATTAAAATTTGCGACAGTAGAAAATTATTTTTTGAAAAATTTACTATAGAAAAGGCAATCCCTGGCGTATTTAAAATTTGCGACATTAAAAAATTATTTTTTGAAAAATTTACTCTAGAAAATGCAATCCCTAGCGCAATTAAAATTTGCGACAGTAAAAAATTATTTTTTGAATAATTTACTATAGAAAAGGCAAAACCTGGCGTAATTAAAATTTGCGACAGTAAAAAATTATTTTTTGAAAAATTTACTGTAGAAAAGGCAATCCCTGGCGCAATTAAAATTTGCGACAGTAAAAAATTATTTATTGAATAATTTACTATAGAAAAGGCAATCCCTGGCTTAATTAAAATTTGCGACAGTAAAAAATTTCCTATAGAAAAGGCAATCGCTGGCGCAATTAAAATTTGCGACAGTAAAAAATTATTTTTTTGCAAAATTTACTATAGAAAAGGCAATCCCTGGCGCAATTAAAATTTGCGACAGTAAAAAATTATTTTTTGAATAATTTACTATAGAAAAGGGAATCCCTCGCGGATTTAAAATTTGCGACAGTAAAAAATTAATTTTTTATATATTTACTATAGAAAAGGCAATCCCTGGCGGATTTAAAATTTGCGACAGTAAAAAATTAATTTGTGAAAAATTTACTATAGAAAAGGCAATCCCTGGCGCAATTAAAATTTGCGACAGTAAAAAATAATTTTTTTGCAAAATTTACTATAGAAAAGGCAATCCCTGGCGCAATTAAAATTTGCGACAGTAAAAAATTATTTTTTTGCAAAATTTACTATAGAAAAGGCAATCCCTGGCGTAATTAAAATTTGCGACAGTAAAAAATTATTTTTTGAAAAATTTACTGTAGAAAAGGCAATCCCTGGCGTAGTTAAAATTTGCGACAGTAAAAAATTATTTTTTGAAAAATTTACTATAGAAAAGACAATCCCTGGCGTAATTAAAATTTGCGACATTAAAAAATTATTTTTTGAAAAATTTACTATAGAAAAGGCAATACCTGGTGCAATTAAAATTTGAGACAGTAAAAAATTAATTTTTGAAAAATTTACTATAGAAATGGCAATCCCTGGTGGATTTAAAATTTGCGACAATAAAAAATTAATTTGTTAAAAATTTACTATAGAAAAGGCAATCCCTGGCGCAATTAAAATTTGCGACAGTAAAAAATTATTTTTTGAAAAATTTACTGTAGAAAAGGCAATCCCTGGCGTAATTAAAATTTGCGACAGTAAAAAATTATTTTTTGAAAAATTTACTATAGAAAAGGCAATCCCTGTCGTAATTAAAATTTGCGACAGTAAAAAATTATTTTTTGAAAAATTTACTATAGAAAAGGCAATCCCTGTCGTAATTAAAATTTGCGACAGTAAAAAATTATTTTTTGAAAAATTTACTATAGAAAAGGCAATACCTGGCGCAATTAAAATTTGCGACAGTAAAAAATTAATTTTTGAAAAATTTACTATAGAAATGGCAATCCCTGGCGGATTTAAAATTTGCGACAGTAAAAAATTAATTTGTGAAAAATTTACTATAGAAAAGGCAGTCCCTGGCGCAATTAAAATTTGCGACAGTAAAAAATTATTTTTTGAAAAATTTACTGTAGAAAAGGCAATCCCTGGCGCAATTAAAATTTGCGACAGTAAAAAATTATTTTTTGAATAATTTACTATAGAAAAGGCAATCCCTCGCGGATTTAAAATTTGCGACAGTAAAAAATTAATTTTTGATAAATTTACTATAGAAAAGGCAATACCTGGCCTAATTAAAATTTGCGACAGTAAAAAATTATTTTTTGAAAAATTTACTGTAGAAAAGGCAATCCCTGGCGCAATTAAAATTTGCGACAGTAGAAAATTATTTTTTGAAAAATTTACTATAGAAAAGGCAATCCCTGGCGTATTTAAAATTTGCGACATTAAAAAATTATTTTTGAAAAATTTACTGTAGAAAAGGCAATCCCTAGCGCAGTTAAAATTTGCGACAGTAAAAAATTATTTTTTGAATAATTTACTATAGAAAAGGCAATACCTGGCGTAATTAAAATTTGCGACAGTAAAAAATTATTTTTTGAAAAATTTACTGTAGAAAAGGCAATCCCTGGCGCAATTAAAATTTGCGACAGTAAAAAATTATTTATTGAATAATTTACTATAGAAAAGGCAATCCCTGGCTTAATTAAAATTTGCGACAAAAAAAAATTATTTTTTGAAAAATTTACTATAGAAAAGGCAATGCCTGGCCTAATTAAAATTTGCGTCAGTAAAAAATTATTTTTTGAAAAATTTACTGTAGAAAAGGCAATCCCTGGCGCAATTAAAATTTGCGACAGTAGAAAATTATTTTTTGAAAAATTTACTATAGAAAAGGCAATCCCTGGCGTATTTAAAATTTGCGACATTAAAAAATTATTTTTTGAAAAATTTACTCTAGAAAAGGCAATCCCTAGCGCAATTAAAATTTGCGACAGTAAAAAATTATTTTTTGAATAATTTACTATAGAAAAGGCAAAACCTGGCGTAATTAAAATTTGCGACAGTAAAAAATTATTTTTTGAAAAATTTACTGTAGAAAAGGCAATCCCTGGCGCAATTAAAATTTGCGACAGTAAAAAATTATTTATTGAATAATTTACTATAGAAAAGGCAATCCCTGGCTTAATTAAAATTTGCGACAGTAAAAAATTTCCTATAGAAAAGGCAATCGCTGGCGCAATTAAAATTTGCGACAGTAAAAAATTATTTTTTTGCAAAATTTACTATAGAAAAGGCAATCCCTGGCGCAATTAAAATTTGCGACAGTAAAAAATTATTTTTTGAATAATTTACTATAGAAAAGGCAATCCCTCGCGGATTTAAAATTTGCGACAGTAAAAAATTAATTTTTTATATATTTACTATAGAAAAGGCAATCCCTGGCGGATTTAAAATTTGCGACAGTAAAAAATTAATTTGTGAAAAATTTACTATAGAAAAGGCAATCCCTGGCGCAATTAAAATTTGCGACAGTAAAAAATAATTTTTTTGCAAAATTTACTATAGAAAAGGCAATCCCTGGCGCAATTAAAATTTGCGACAGTAAAAAATTATTTTTTTGCAAAATTTACTATAGAAAAGGCAATCCCTGGCGTAATTAAAATTTGCGACAGTAAAAAATTATTTTTTGAAAATTTTACTGCAGAAAAGGCAATCCCTGGCGCAATTAAAATTTGCGACAGTAAAAAATTATTTTTTGAAAAATTTACTACAGAAAAGGCAATCCCTGGCGTAATTAAAATTTGCGACAGTAAAAAAATATTTTTTTGCAAAATTTACTATAGAAAAGGCAATCCCTGGCGCAATTAAAATTTGCGACAGTAAAAAATTATTTTTTTGCAAAATTTACTATAGAAAAGGCAATCCCTGGCGTAATTAAAATTTGCGACAGTCAAAAATTATTTTTTGAAAAATTTACTGTAGAAAAGGCAATCCCTGGCGTAGTTAAAATTTGCGACAGTAAAAAATTATTTTTTGAAAAATTTACTATAGAAAAGACAATCCCTGGCGTAATTAAAATTTGCGACAGTAAAAAATTATTTTTTGAAAAATTTACTATAGAAAAGGCAATACCTGGCGCAATTAAAATTTGAGACAGTAAAAAATTAATTTTTGAAAAATTTACTATAGAAATGGCAATCCCTGGTGGATTTAAAATTTGCGACAGTAAAAAATTAATTTGTGAAAAATTTACTATAGAAAAGGCAATCCCTGGCGCAATTAAAATTTGCGACAGTAAAAAATTATTTTTTGAAAAATTTACTGTAGAAAAGGCAATCCCTGGCGTAATTAAAATTTGCGACAGTAAAAAATTATTTTTTGAAAAATTTACTATAGAAAAGGCAATCCCTGTCGTAATTAAAATTTGCGACAGTAAAAAATTATTTTTTTGAAAAATTTACTATAGAAAAGGCAATACCTGGCGCAATTAAAATTTGCGACAGTAAAAAATTAATTTTTGAAAAATTTACTATAGAAATGGCAATCCCTGGCGGATTTAAAATTTGCGACAGTAAAAAATTAATTTGTGAAAAATTTACTATAGAAAAGGCAGTCCCTGGCGCAATTAAAATTTGCGACAGTAAAAAATTATTTTTTGAAAAATTTACTGTAGAAAAGGCAATCCCTGGCGCAATTAAAATTTGCGACAGTAAAAAATTATTTTTTGAATAATTTACTATAGAAAAGGCAATCCCTCGCGGATTTAAAATTTGCGACAGTAAAAAATTAATTTTTGATAAATTTACTATAGAAAAGGCAATACCTGGCCTAATTAAAATTTGCGACAGTAAAAAATTATTTTTTGAAAAATTTACTGTAGAAAAGGCAATCCCTGGCGCAATTAAAATTTGCGACAGTAGAAAATTATTTTTTGAAAAATTTACTATAGAAAAGGCAATACCTGGCGCAATTAAAATTTGCGACAGTATAAAATTAAATTTTGAAAAATTTACTATAGAAAAGGCAATCCCTGGCGCAATTAAAATTTGCGACAGTAAAAAATTATTTTTTTGCAAAATTTACTATAGAAAAGGCAATCCCTGGCGTAATTAAAATTTGCGACAGTAAAAAATTATTTTTTGAAAAATTTACTGCAGAAAAGGCAATCCCTGGCGCAATTAAAATTTGCGACAGTATAAAATTAAATTTTGAAAAATTTACTATAGAAAAGGCAATCCCTGGCGTAATTAAAATTTGCGTGAGTATAAAATTATTTTTTGTAAAATTTACTGTAGAAAAGGCAATCCCTGGCGTAATTAAAATTTGCGACAGTAAAAAATTATTTTTTGAAAAATTTACTATAGAAAAGGCAATACCTGGCGCAATTAAAATTTGCGACAGTAAAAAATTATTTTTGAAAAATTTACTATAGAAAAGGCAATCCCTGTCGTAATTAAAATTTGCGACAGTAAAAAATTATTTTTTTGAAAAATTTACTATAGAAAAGGCAATACCTGGCGCAATTAAAATTTGCGACATTAAAAAATTATTTTTGAAAAAATTTACTGTAGAAAAGGCAATCCTGGCGCAATTAAAATTTGCGACAGTAGAAAATTATTTTTTGAAAAATTTACTGTAGAAAAGGCAATCCCTGACGCAATTAAAATTTGCGACAGTAAAAAATTATTTTTTTGCAAAATTTACTATAGAAAAGGCAATCCCTGGCGTAATTAAAATTTGCGACAGTAAAAAATTATTTTTGAAAAATTTACTGCAGAAAAGGCAATCCCTGGCGCAATTAAAATTTGCGACAGTAAAAAATTAATTTTTGAAAAATTTACTATAGAAATGGCAATCCCTGGTGGATTTAAAATTTGCGACAGTAAAAAATTAATTTGTGAAAAATTTACTATAGAAAAGGCAATCCCTGGCGCAATTAAAATTTGCGACAGTAAAAAATTATTTTTTGAAAAATTTACTGTAGAAAAGGCAATCCCTGGCGTAATTAAAATTTGCGACAGTAAAAAATTATTTTTTGAAAAATTTACTATAGAAAAGGCAATCCCTGTCGTAATTAAAATTTGCGACAGTAAAAAATTATTTTTTTGAAAAATTTACTATAGAAAAGGCAATACCTGGCGCAATTAAAATTTGCGACAGTAAAAAATTATTTTTTGAAAAAATTTACTGTAGAAAAGGCAATCCTGGCGCAATTAAAATTTGCGACAGTAGAAAATTATTTTTGAAAAATTTACTGTAGAAAAGGCAATCCCTGACGCAATTAAAATTTGCGACAGTAAAAATTTATTTTTTGAATAATATACTATAGAAAAGGCAATCCCTGGCGGATTTAAAATTTGCGACAGTAAAAAAATTAATTTGTGAAAAATTTACTATAGAAAAGGCAATCCCTGGCGCAATTAAAATTTGTGACAGTAAAAAATTATTTTTTTTGCAAAATTTACTATAGAAAAGGCAATCCCTGGCGTAATTAAAATTTGCGACAGTAAAAAATAATTTTTTGAAAAATTTACTGTCGAAAAGGCAATCCCTGGCGTAGTTAAAATTTGCGACAGTAAAAAATTATTGTTTGAAAAATTTACTATATAAAAGGCAATCCCTGGCGTAATTAAACTTTGCGACAGTAAAAAATTATTTTTTGAAAAATTTACTATAGAAAAGGCAATACCTGGCGCAATTAAAATTTGCGACAGTAAAAAATTAATTTTTGAAAAATTTACTATAGAAAAGGCAATCCCTGGCGTATTTAAAATTTGCGACATTAAAAAATTATTTTTTGAAAAATTTACTGTAGAAAAGGCAATCCCTAGCGCAATTAAAATTTGCGACAGTAAAAAATTATTTTTTGAATAATTTAATAGAAAAGGCAATCCGTGGCGCAATTAAAATTAGCGACAGTAAAAATATTTTTTTTTGAATAATTTACTATAGAAAAGGCAATCCCTGGCGCAATTAAAATTTGCGACAGTAAAAAATTATTTTTTTGCAAAATTTACTATAGAAAAGGCAATCGCTGGCGCAATTAAAATTTGCGACAGTAAAAAATTATTTTTTGAAAAATTTACTATAGAAAAGGCAATCCCTGGCGCAATTAAAATTTGCGACAGTAAAAAAATATTTTTTTGCAAAATTTACTATAGAAAAGGCAATCCCTGGCGCAATTAAAATTTGCGACAGTAAAAAAATTATTTTTTTGCAAAATTTACTATAGAAAAGGCAATCCCTGCGTAATTAAAATTTGCGACAGTAAAAAATTATTTTTTGAAAAATTTACTGTAGAAAAGGCAATCCCTGGCGTAGTTAAAATTTGCGAGAGTAAAAAATTATTTTTTGAAAAATTTACTATAGAAAAGGCAATCCCTGGCGTAATTAAAATTTGCGACAGTCAAAATTATTTTTTGAAAAATTTACTATAGAAAAGGCAATACCTGGCGCAATTAAAATTTGCGACAGTAAAAAATTAATTTTTGAAAAATTTACTATAGAAATCGCAATCCCTGGCGGATTTAAAATTTGCGACAGTTAAAAATTAATTTGTGAAAAATTTACTATAGAAAAGGCAATCCCTGGCGCAATTAAAATTTGCGACAGTAAAAAATTATTTTTTGCAAAAATTTACTGTAGAAAAGGCAATCCCTGGCGCAATTAAAATTTGCGACAGTAAAAAATTATTTTTTGAATAATTTACTATAGAAAAGGCAATCCCTGGCGTAATTAAAATTTGCGACAGTAAAAAATTATTTTTTGAAAAATTTACTGTAGAAAAGGCAATCCCTGGCGCAATTAAAATTTGCGACAGTAAAAAATTATTTTTTGAATAATTTACTATAGAAAAGGCAATCCCTCGCGGATTTAAAATTTGCGACAGTAAAAAAATAATTTGTGAAAAATTTACTATAGAAAAGGCAATCCCTGGCGCAATTAAAATTTGCGACAGTAAAAAATTATTTTTTGAAAAATTTACTGTAGAAAAGGCAATCCCTGGCGCAATTAAAATTTGCGACAGTAAAAAATTATTTTTTGAATAATTTACTATAGAAAAGGCAATCCCTCGCGGATTTAAAATTTGCGACAGTAAAAAATTAATTTTTGATAAATTTACTATAGAAAAGGCAATCCCTGGCGCAATTAAAATTTGCGACAGTAAAAAATTATTTTTTTGCAAAATTTACTATAGAAAAGGCAATCCCTGGCGTAATTAAAATTTGCGACAATAAAAAATTATTTTTTGAAAATTTTACTGCAGAAAAGGCAATCCCTGGCGCAATTAAAATTTGCGACAGTAAAAAATTATTTTTGAAAAATTTACTATAGAAAAGGCAATCCCTGGCCTAATTAAAATTTGCGACAGTAAAAAAATATTTTTTTGCAAAATTTACTATAGAAAAGGCAATCCCTGGCGCAATTAAAATTTGCGGCAGTAAAAAATTATTTTTTTGCAAAATTTACTGTAGAAAAGGCAATCCCTAGCGCAATTAAAATTTGCGACAGTAAAAAATTATTTTTTGAATAATTTACTATAGAAAAGGCAATACCTGGCGCAATTAAAATTTGCGACAGTATAAAATTAAATTTTGAAAAATTTACTATAGAAAAGGCAATCCCTGGCGCAATTAAAATTTGCGACAGTAAAAAATTATTTTTTTGCAAAATTTACTATAGAAAAGGCAATCCCTGGCGTAATTAAAATTTGCGACAGTAAAAAATTATTTTTTGAAAAATTTACTGCAGAAAAGGCAATCCCTGGCGCAATTAAAATTTGCGACAGTATAAAATTAAATTTTGAAAAATTTACTATAGAAAAGGCAATCCCTGGCGTAATTAAAATTTGCGTGAGTATAAAATTATTTTTTGTAAAATTTACTGTAGAAAAGGCAATCCCTGGCGCAATTAAAATTTGCGACAGTAAAAAATTATTTTTTGAAAAAATTTACTGTAGAAAAGGCAATCCCTGGCGCAATTAAAATTTGCGACAGTAGAAAATTATTTTTTGAAAAATTTACTGTAGAAAAGGCAATCCCTGACGCAATTAAAATTTGCGACAGTAAAAATTTATTTTTTGAATAATTTACTATAGAAAAGGCAATCCCTGGCGGATTTACAATTTGCGACAGTAAAAAATTAATTTGTGAAAAATTTACTATAGAAAAGGCAATCCCTGCCGCAATTAAAATTTGCGACAGTAAAAAATTATTTTTTTGCAAAATTTACTATAGACAAGGCAATCCCTGGCGTAATTAAAATTTGCGACAGTAAAAAATAATTTTTTGAAAAATTTACTGTCGAAAAGGCAATCCCTGGCGTAGTTAAAATTTGCGACAGTAAAAAATTATTGTTTGAAAAATTTACTATAGAAAAGGCAATCCCTGGCGTAATTAAAATTTGCGACAGTAAAAAATTATTTTTTGAAAAATTTACTATAGAAAAGGCAATACCTGGCGCAATTAAAATTTGCGACAGTAAAAAATTAATTTTTGAAAAATTTACTATAGAAAAGTCAATCCCTGGCGCAATTAAAATTTGCGACAGTAAAAAAATATTTTTTTGCAAAATTTACTATAGAAAAGGCAATCCCTGGCGCAATTAAAATTTGCGACAGTAAAAAATTATTTTTTTGCAAAATTTACTATAGAAAAGGCAATCCCTGGCGTAATTAAAATTTGCGACAGTAAAAAATTATTTTTGAAAAATTTACTATAGAAAAGGCAATCCCTGGCGTAATTAAAATTTGCGACAGTAAAAAATTATTTTTTGAAAAATTTACTATAGAAAAGGCAATCCCTGGCGTAATTAAAATTTGCGACAGTAAAAATTATTTTTTGAAAAATTTACTATAGAAAAGGCAATCCCTGGCGTAATTAATATTTGCGACAGTAAAAAATTATTTTTGAAAAATTTACTATAGAAAAGGCAATCCCTGGCGCAATTAAAATTTGCGACAGTAAAAAATTATTTTTTTGCAAAATTTACTATAGAAAAGGCAATCCCTGGCGTAATTAAAATTTGCGACAGTAAAAAATTATTTTTGAAAAATTTACTATAGAAAAGGCAATACCTGGCGCAATTAAAATTTGCGACAGTAAAAAATTAATTTTTGAAAAATTTACTATAAAAAGGCAATCCCTGGCGCAATTAAAATTTGCGACAGTAAAAAATTATTTTTTGCAAAAATTTACTGTAGAAAAGGCAATCCCTGGCGCAATTAAAATTTGCGACAGTAAAAAATTATTTTTTGAATAATTTACTATAGAAAAGGCAATCCCTCGCGGATTTAAAATTTGCGACAGTAAAAAATTAATTTTTGATATATTTACTATAGAAAAGGCAATCCCTGGCGGATTTAAAATTTGCGACAGTAAAAAATTAATTTGTGAAAAATTTACTATAGAAAAGGCAATCCCTGGCGCAATTAAAATTTGCGACAGTAAAAAATTATTTTTTGAAAAATTTACTATAGAAAAGACAATCCCTGGCGTAATTAAAATTTGCGACAGTAAAAAATTATTTTTTGAAAAATTTACAATAGAAAAGGCAATACCTGGCGCAATTAAAATTTGAGACAGTAAAAAATTAATTTTTGAAAAATTTACTATAGAAATGGCAATCCCTGGTGGATTTAAAATTTGCGACAGTAAAAAATTAATTTGTGAAAAATTTACTATAGAAAAGGCAATCCCTGGCGCAATTAAAATTTGCGACAGTAAAAAATTATTTTTTGAAAAATTTACTGTAGAAAAGGCAATCCCTGGCGTAGTTAAAATTTGCGACAGTAAAAAATTATTTTTTGAAAAATTTACTATAAAGGCAATTCCTGTCGTAATTAAAATTTGCGACAGTAAAAAATTATTTTTTGAAAAATTTACTATAGAAAAGGCAATACCTGGCGCAATTAAAATTTGCGACAGTAAAAAATTAATTTTTGAAAAATTTACTATAGAAATGGCAATCCCTGGCGGATTTAAAATTTGCGACAGTAAAAAAATTAATTTGTGAAAAATTTACTATAGAAAAGGCAGTCCCTGGCGCAATTAAAATTTGCGACAGTAAAAAATTATTTTTTGAAAAATTTACTGTAGAAAAGGCAATCCCTGGCGCAATTAAAATTTGCGACAGTAAAAAATTATTTTTTGAATAATTTACTATAGAAAAGGCAATCCCTCGCGGATTTAAAATTTGCGACAGTAAAAAATTAATTTTTGATAAATTTACTATAGAAAAGGCAATACCTGGCCTAATTAAAATTTGCGACAGTAAAAAATTATTTTTTGAAAAATTTACTGTAGAAAAGGCAATCCCTGGCGCAATTAAAATTTGCGACAGTAGAAAATTATTTTTTGAAAATTTACTATAGAAAAGGCAATCCCTGGCGTATTTAAAATTTGCGACATTAAAAATTATTTTTTGAAAAATTTACTGTAGAAAAGGCAATCCCTGGCGCATTTAAAATTTGCGACAGTAAAAAATTATTTTTTGAATAATTTACTATAGAAAAGGCAATCCTCGCGGATTTAAAATTTGCGACAGTAAAAAATTAATTTGTGAAAAATTTACTATAGAAAAGGCAATCCTTGGCTTAATTAAAATTTGCGACAGTAAAAAATTATTTTTTGAAAAATTTACTATAGAAAAGGCAATCGCTGGCGCAATTAAAATTTGCGACAGTAAAAAATTAATTTTTGATATATTTACTATAGAAAAGGCAATCCCTGGCGGATTTAAAATTTGCGACAGTAAAAAATTAATTTGTGAAAAATTTACTATAGAAAAGGCAATCCCTGGCGCAATTAAAATTTGCGACAGTAAAAAATTATTTTTTGAAAAATTTACTATAGAAAAGACAATCCCTGGCGTAATTAAAATTTGCGACAGTAAAAAATTATTTTTTGAAAAATTTACAATAGAAAAGGCAATACCTGGCGCAATTAAAATTTGAGACAGTAAAAAATTAATTTTTGAAAAATTTACTATAGAAATGGCAATCCCTGGTGGATTTAAAATTTGCGACAGTAAAAAAATAATTTGTGAAAAATTTACTATAGAAAAGGCAATCCCTGGCGCAATTAAAATTTGCGACAGTAAAAAATTATTTTTTGAAAAATTTACTGTAGAAAAGGCAATCCCTGGCGTAATTAAAATTTGCGACAGTAAAAAAATTATTTTTTGAAAAATTTACTATAGAAAAGGCAATTCCTGTCGTAATTAAAATTTGCGACAGTAAAAAATTATTTTTTGAAAAATTTACTATAGAAAAGGCAATACCTGGCGCAATTAAAATTTGCGACAGTAAAAAATTAATTTTTGAAAAATTTACTATAGAAATGGCAATCCCTGGCGGATTTAAAATTTGCGACAGTAAAAAATTAATTTGTGAAAAATTTACTATAGAAAAGGCAGTCCCTGGCGCAATTAAAATTTGCGACAGTAAAAAATTATTTTTTGAAAAATTTACTGTAGAAAAGGCTATCCCTGGCGCAATTAAAATTTGCGACAGTAAAAAATTATTTTTTGAATAATTTACTATAGAAAAGGCAATCCCTCGCGGATTTAAAATTTGCGACAGTAAAAAATTAATTTTTGATAAATTTACTATAGAAAAGGCAATACCTGGCCTAATTAAAATTTGCGACAGTAAAAAATTATTTTTTGAAAAATTTACTGTAGAAAAGGCAATCCCTGGCGCAATTAAAATTTGCGACAGTAGAAAATTATTTTTTGAAAAATTTACTATAGAAAAGGCAATCCCTGGCGTATTTAAAATTTGCGACATTAAAAATTATTTTTGAAAAATTTACTGTAGAAAAGGCAATCCCTGGCGCAATTAAAATTTGCGACAGTAAAAAATTATTTTTTGAATAATTTACTATAGAAAAGGCAATCCTCGCGGATTTAAAATTTGCGACAGTAAAAAATTAATTTGTGAAAAATTTACTATAGAAAAGGCAATCCCTGGCTTAATTAAAATTTGCGACAGTAAAAAAATTATTTTTTGAAAAATTTACTATAGAAAAGGCAATCGCTGGCGCAATTAAAATTTGCGACAGTAAAAAATTATTTTTTTGCAAAATTTACTATAGAAAAGGCAATCCCTGGCGCAATTAAAATTTGCGACAGTAAAAAATTATTTTTTGAAAAATTTACTGTAGAAAAGGCAATCCTGGCGCAATTAAAATTTGCGACAGTAAAAAATTATTTTTTGAATAATTTACTATAGAAAAGGCAATCCCTCGCGGATTTAAAATTTGCGACAGTAAAAAAATAATTTGTGAAAAATTTACTATAGAAAAGGCAATCCCTGGCGCAATTAAAATTTGCGACAGTAAAAAATTATTTTTTGAAAAATTTACTGTAGAAAAGGCAATCCTGGCGCAATTAAAATTTGCGACAGTAAAAAATTATTTTTTGAATAATTTACTATAGAAAAGGCAATCCTCGCGGATTTAAAATTTGCGACAGTAAAAAATTAATTTTGATAAATTTACTATAGAAAAGGCAATCCCTGGCGCAATTAAAATTTGCGACAGTAAAAAATTATTTTTTTGCAAAATTTACTATAGAAAAGGCAATCCCTGGCGTAATTAAAATTTGCGACAGTAAAAAATTATTTTTTGAAAATTTTACTGCAGAAAAGGCAATCCCTGGCGCAATTAAAATTTGCGACAGTAAAAAATTATTTTTTGAAAAATTTACTATAGAAAAGGCAATCCCTGGCCTAATTAAAATTTGCGACAGTAAAAAAATATTTTTTTGCAAAATTTACTATAGAAAAGGCAATCCCTGGCGCAATTAAAATTTGCGACAGTAAAAAATTATTTTTTGAATAATTTACTGTAGAAAAGGCAATCCCTCGCGGATTTAAAATTTGCGACAGTAAAAAATTAATTTTTGATAAATTTACTATAGAAAAGGCAATCCCTCGCGCAATTAAATTTGCGACAGGAAAAATTATTTTTTTGCAAAATTTACTATAGAAAAGGCAATCCCTGGCGTAATTAAAATTTGCGACAGTAAAAAATTATTTTTTGAAAATTTTACTGCAGAAAAGGCAATCCCTGGCGCAATTAAAATTTGCGACAGTAAAAAATTATTTTTTGAAAAATTTACTATAGAAAAGGCAATCCCTGGCCTAATTAAAATTTGCGACAGTAAAAAAATATTTTTTTGCAAAATTTACTATAGAAAAGGCAATCCCTGGCGCAATTAAAATTTGCGGCAGTAAAAAATTATTTTTTTGCAAAATTTACTGTAGAAAAGGCAATCCTAGCGCAATTAAAATTTGCGACAGTAAAAAATTATTTTTTGAATAATTTACTATAGAAAAGGCAATACCTGGCGCAATTAAAATTTGCGACAGTATAAAATTAAATTTTGAAAAATTTACTATAGAAAAGGCAATCCCTGGCGCAATTAAAATTTGCGACAGTAAAAAATTATTTTTTTTGCAAAATTTACTATAGAAAAGGCAATCCCTGGCGTAATTAAAATTTGCGACAGTAAAAAATTATTTTTTGAAAAATTTACTGCAGAAAAGGCAATCCCTGGCGCAATTAAAATTTGCGACAGTATAAAATTAAATTTTGAAAAATTTACTATAGAAAAGGCAATCCCTGGCGTAATTAAAATTTGCGTGAGTATAAAATTATTTTTTGTAAAATTTACTGTAGAAAAGGCAATCCCTGGCGCAATTAAAATTTGCGACAGTAAAAAATTATTTTTTGAAAAAATTTACTGTAGAAAAGGCAATCCCTGGCGCAATTAAAATTTGCGACAGTAGAAAATTATTTTTTGAAAAATTTACTGTAGAAAAGGCAATCCCTGACGCAATTAAAATTTGCGACAGTAAAAATTTATTTTTGAATAATTTACTATAGAAAAGGCAATCCCTGGCGGATTTACAATTTGCGACAGTAAAAAATTAATTTGTGAAAAATTTACTATAGAAAAGGCAATCCCTGCCGCAATTAAAATTTGCGACAGTAAAAAATTATTTTTTTGCAAAATTTACTATAGACAAGGCAATCCCTGGCGTAATTAAAATTTGCGACAGTAAAAAATAATTTTTTGAAAAATTTACTGTCGAAAAGGCAATCCCTGGCGTAGTTAAAATTTGCGACAGTAAAAAATTATTGTTTGAAAAATTTACTATAGAAAAGGCAATCCCTGGCGTAATTAAAATTTGCGACAGTAAAAAATTATTTTTTGAAAAATTTACTATAGAAAAGGCAATACCTGGCGCAATTAAAATTTGCGACAGTAAAAAATTAATTTTTGAAAAATTTACTATAGAAAAGTCAATCCCTGGCGCAATTAAAATTTGCGACAGTAAAAAAATATTTTTTTGCAAAATTTACTATAGAAAAGGCAATCCCTGGCGCAATTAAAATTGCGACAGTAAAAAATTATTTTTTTGCAAAATTTACTATAGAAAAGGCAATCCCTGGCGTAATTAAAATTTGCGACAGTAAAAAATTATTTTTTGAAAAATTTACTATAGAAAAGGCAATCCCTGGCGTAATTAAAATTTGCGACAGTAAAAAATTATTTTTTGAAAAATTTACTATAGAAAAGGCAATCCCTGGCGTAATTAAAATTTGCGACAGTAAAAAATTATTTTTGAAAAATTTACTATAGAAAAGGCAATACCTGGCGCAATTAAAATTTGCGACAGTAAAAAAATTAATTTTTTGAAAAATTTACTATAGAAAAGGCAATCCCTGGCGCAATTAAAATTTGCGACAGTAAAAAATTATTTTTTTGCAAAAATTTACTGTAGAAAAGGCAATCCCTGGCGCAATTAAAATTTGCGACAGTAAAAAATTATTTTTTGAATAATTTACTATAGAAAAGGCAATCCCTCGCGGATTTAAAATTTGCGACAGTAAAAAATTAATTTTTGATATATTTACTATAGAAAAGGCAATCCCTGGCGGATTTAAAATTTGCGACAGTAAAAAATTAATTTGTGAAAAATTTACTATAGAAAAGGCAATCCCTGGCGCAATTAAAATTTGCGACAGTAAAAAATTATTTTTTGAAAAATTTACTATAGAAAAGACAATCCCTGGCGTAATTAAAATTTGCGACAGTAAAAAATTATTTTTTGAAAAATTTACAATAGAAAAGGCAATACCTGGCGCAATTAAAATTTGAGACAGTAAAAAATTAATTTTTGAAAAATTTACTATAGAAATGGCAATCCCTGGTGGATTTAAAATTTGCGACAGTAAAAAAATTAATTTGTGAAAAATTTACTATAGAAAAGCAATCCCTGGCGCAATTAAAATTTGCGACAGTAAAAAATTATTTTTTGAAAAATTTACGGTAGAAAAGGCAATCCCTGGCGTAATTAAAATTTGCGACAGTAAAAAATTATTTTTTGAAAATTTACTATAGAAAAGGCAATTCCTGTCGTAATTAAAATTTGCGACAGTAAAAAATTATTTTTTGAAAATTTACTATAGAAAAGGCAATACCTGGCGCAATTAAAATTTGCGACAGTAAAAAATTAATTTTTGAAAAATTTACTATAGAAATGGCAATCCCTGGCGGATTTAAAATTTGCGACAGTAAAAAATTAATTTGTGAAAAATTTACTATAGAAAAGGCAGTCCCTGGCGCAATTAAAATTTGCGACAGTAAAAAATTATTTTTTGAAAAATTTACTGTAGAAAAGGCAATCCCTGGCGCAATTAAAATTTGCGACAGTAAAAAATTATTTTTTGAATAATTTACTATAGAAAAGGCAATCCCTCGCGGATTTAAAATTTGCGACAGTAAAAAATTAATTTTTGATAAATTTACTATAGAAAAGGCAATACCTGGCCTAATTAAAATTTGCGACAGTAAAAAATTATTTTTTGAAAAATTTACTGTAGAAAAGGCAATCCCTGGCGCAATTAAAATTTGCGACAGTAGAAAATTATTTTTTGAAAAATTTACTATAGAAAAGGCAATCCCTGGCGTATTTAAAATTTGCGACATTAAAAAATTATTTTTTGAAAATTTACTGTAGAAAAGGCAATCCCTAGCGCAATTAAAATTTGCGACAGTAAAAAATTATTTTTTGAATAATTTACTATAGAAAAGGCAATACCTGGCGTAATTAAAATTTGCGACAGTAAAAAATTATTTTTTGAAAAATTTACTGTAGAAAAGGCAATCCCTGGCGCAATTAAAATTTGCGACAGTAAAAAATTATTTATTGAATAATTTACTATAGAAAAGGCAATCCCTGGCTTAATTAAAATTTGCGACAGTAAAAAATTATTTTTGAAAAATTTACTATAGAAAAGGCAATACCTGGCCTAATTAAAATTTGCGACAGTAAAAAATTATTTTTTGAAAAATTTACTGTAGAAAAGGCAATCCCTGGCGCAATTAAAATTTGCGACAGTAGAAAATTATTTTTTGAAAAATTTACTATAGAAAAGGCAATCCCTGGCGTATTTAAAATTTGCGACATTAAAAAAATTACTTTTTGAAAAATTTACTGTAGAAAAGGCAATCCCTAGTGCAATTAAAATTTGCGACAGTAAAAAATTATTTTTTGAATAATTTACTATAGAAAAGGCAATACCTGGCGTAATTAAAATTTGCGACAGTAAAAAAATTATTTTTTGAAAAATTTACTGTAGAAAAGGCAATCCCTGGCGCAATTAAAATTTGCGACAGTAAAAAATTATTTATTGAATAATTTACTATAGAAAAGGCAATCCCTGGCTTAATTAAAATTTGCGACAGTAAAAAATTATTTTTTGAAAAATTTACTATAGAAAAGGCAATCCCTGGCGCAATTAAAATTTGCGACAGTAAAAAATTATTTTTTTGCAAAATTTACTATAGAAAAGGCAATCCCTGACGCAATTAAAATTTGCGACAGTAAAAAATTATTTTTTGAAAAATTTACTGTAGAAAAGGCAATCCCTGGCGCAATTAAAATTTGCGACAGTAAAAAATTAATTTTTGAAAAATTTACTATAGAAAAGGCAATCCCTGGCGCAATTAAATTTGCGACAGTAAAAAATTATTTTTTGCAAAAATTTACTGTAGAAAAGGCAATCCCTGGCGCAATTAAAATTTGCGACAGTAAAAAATTATTTTTTGAATAATTTACTATAGAAAGGCAATCCCTCGCGGATTTAAAATTTGCGACAGTAAAAAATTAATTTTTGATATATTTACTATAGAAAAGGCAATCCCTGGCGGATTTAAAATTTGCGACAGTAAAAAATTAATTTGTGAAAAATTTACTATAGAAAAGGCAATCCCTGGCGCAATTAAAATTTGCGACAGTAAAAAATTATTTTTGAAAAATTTACTATAGAAAAGGCAATCCCTGTCGTAATTAAAATTTGCGACAGTAAAAAATTATTTTTTGAAAAATTTACTATAGAAAAGGCAATACCTGGCGCAATTAAAATTTGCGACAGTAAAAAATTAATTTTTGAAAAATTTACTATAGAAATGGCAATCCCTGGCGGATTTAAAATTTGCGACAGTAAAAAATTAATTTGTGAAAAATTTACTATAGAAAAGGCAGTCCCTGGCGCAATTAAAATTTGCGACAGTAAAAAATTTACTGTAGAAAAGGCAATCCTGGCGCATTAAAATTTGCGACAGTAAAAAATTATTTTTTGAATAATTTACTATAGAAAAGGCAATCCCTCGCGGATTTAAAATTTGCGACAGTAAAAAATTAATTTTTGATAAATTTACTATAGAAAAGGCAATACCTGGCCTAATTAAAATTTGCGACAGTAAAAAATTATTTTTTGAAAAATTTACTGTAGAAAAGGCAATCCCTGGCGCAATTAAAATTTGCGACAGTAGAAAATTATTTTTTGAAAAATTTACTATAGAAAAGGCAATCCCTGGCGTATTTAAAATTTGCGACATTAAAAAATTATTTTTTGAAAAATTTACTGTAGAAAAGGCAATCCCTAGCGCAATTAAAATTTGCGACAGTAAAAAATTATTTTTTGAATAATTTACTATAGAAAAGGCAATACCTGGCGTAATTAAAATTTGCGACAGTAAAAAATTATTTTTTGAAAAATTTACTGTAGAAAAGGCAATCCCTGGCGCAATTAAAATTTGCGACAGTAAAAAATTATTTATTGAATAATTTACTATAGAAAAGGCAATCCCTGGCTTAATTAAAATTTGCGACAGTAAAAAATTATTTTTTGAAAAATTTACTATAGAAAAGGCAATACCTGGCCTAATTAAAATTTGCGACAGTAAAAAATTATTTTTTGAAAAATTTACTGTAGAAAAGGCAATCCCTGGCGCAATTAAAATTTGCGACAGTAGAAAATTATTTTTTGAAAAATTTACTATAGAAAAGGCAATCCCTGGCGTATTTAAAATTTGCGACATTAAAAAATTACTTTTTGAAAAATTTACTGTAGAAAAGGCAATCCCTAGTGCAATTAAAATTTGCGACAGTAAAAAATTATTTTTTGAATAATTTACTATAGAAAAGGCAATACCTGGCGCAATTAAAATTTGCGACAGTAAAAAATTATTTTTTGAAAAATTTACTGTAGAAAAGGCAATCCCTGGCTTAATTAAAATTTGCGACAGTAAAAAATTATTTTTTGAAAAATTTACTATAGAAAAGGCAATACCTGGCCTAATTAAAATTTGCGACAGTAAAAAATTATTTTTTGAAAAATTTACTGTAGAAAAGGCAATCCCTGGCGCAATTAAAATTTGCGACAGTAGAAAATTATTTTTTGAAAAATTTACTATAGAAAAGACAATCCCTGGCGTATTTAAAATTTGCGACATTAAAAAATTACTTTTTGAAAAATTTACTGTAGAAAAGGCAATCCCTAGTGCAATTAAAATTTGCGACAGTAAAAAATTATTTTTTGAATTATTTACTATAGAAAAGGCAATCCCTCGCGGATTTAAAATTTGCGACAGTAAAAAATTAATTTTTGATAAATTTACTATAGAAAAGGCAATCCCTGGCGCAATTAAAATTTGCGACAGTAAAAAATTATTTTTTTGCAAAATTTACTATAGAAAAGGCAATCCCTGGCGTAATTAAAATTTGCGACAGTAAAAAATTATTTTTTGAAAATTTTACTGCAGAAAAGGCAATCCCTGGCGCAATTAAAATTTGCGACAGTAAAAAATTATTTTTTGAAAAATTTACTATAGAAAAGGCAATCCCTGGCGTAATTAAAATTTGCGACAGTAAAAAAATAGTTTTTTGCAAAATTTACTATAGAAAAGGCAATCCCTGGCGCAATTAAAATTTGCGACAGTAAAAAATTATTTTTTTGCAAAATTTACTGTAGAAAAGGCAATCCCTAGCGCAATTAAAATTTGCGACAGTAAAAAATTATTTTTTGAATAATTTACTATAGAAAAGGCAATACCTGGCGCAATTAAAATTTGCGACAGTATAAAATTAAATTTTGAAAAATTTACTATAGAAAAGGCAATCCCTGGCGCAATTAAAATTTGCGACAGTAAAAAATTATTTTTTGAAAAATTTACTGCAGAAAAGGCAATCCCTGGCGCAATTAAAATTTGCGACAGTATAAAATTAAATTTTGAAAAATTTACTATAGAAAAGGTAATCCCTGGCGTAATTAAAATTTGCGTGAGTATAAAATTATTTTTTGTAAAATTTACTGTAGAAAAGGCAATCCCTGGCGCAATTAAAATTTGCGACAGTAAAAAATTATTTTTTGAAAAAATTTACTGTAGAAAAGACAATCCCTGGCGCAATTAAAATTTGCGACAGTAGAAAATTATTTTTTGAAAAATTTACTGTAGAAAAGGCAATCCCTGACGCAATTAAAATTTGCGACAGTAAAAATTTATTTTTTGAATAATTTACTATAGAAAAGGCAATCCCTGGCGGATTTAAAATTTGCGACAGTAAAAAATTAATTTGTGAAAAATTTACTATAGAAAAGGCAATCCCTGGCGCAATTAAAATTTGCGACAGTAAAAAATTATTTTTTTGCAAAATTTACTATAGAAAAGGCAATCCCTGGCATAATTAAAATTTGCGACAGTAAAAAATAATTTTTTGAAAAATTTACTGTCGAAAAGGCAATCCCTGGCGTAGTTAAAATTTGCGACAGTAAAAAATTATTGTTTGAAAAATTTACTATAGAAAAAGCAATCCCTGGGGTAATTAAAATTTGCGACAGTAAAAAATTATTTTTTGAAAAATTTACTATAGAAAAGGCAATACCTGGCGCAATTAAAATTTGCGACAGTAAAAAATTAATTTTTGAAAAATTTACTATAGAAAAGGCAAACCCTCGCGGATTTAAAATTTGCGACAGTAAAAAATTAATTTTTGATAAATTTACTATAGAAAAGGCAATCCCTGGCGGATTTAAAATTTGCGACAGTAAAAAATTAATTTGTGAAAAATTTACTATAGAAAAGGCAATCCCTGGCGCAATTAAAATTTGCGACAGTAAAAAATTATTTTTTTGCAAAATTTACTATAGAAAAGGCAATCCCTGGCGCAATTTAAATTTGCGACAGTAGAAAATTATTTTTTGAAAAATTTACTGTAGAAAAGGCAATCCCTGGCGCAATTAAAATTTGCGACAGTAAAAAATTATTTTTTGAATAATTTACTATAGAAAAGGCAATCCCTCGCGGATTTAAAATTTGCGACAGTAAAAAATTAATTTTTGATAAATTTACTATAGAAAAGGCAATCCCTGGCGGATTTAAAATTTGTGACAGTATAAAATTAATTTGTGAAAAATTTACTATAGAAAAGGCAATCCCTGGCGCAATTAAAATTTGCGACAGTAAAAAATTATTTTTTTGCAAAATTTACTATAGAAAAGGCAATCCCTGGCGCAATTAAAATTTGCGACAGTAAAAAATTATTTTTTTGCAAAATTTACTATAGAAAAGGCAATCCCTGGCGTAATTAAAATTTGCGACAGTAAAAAATTATTTTTTGAAAAATTTACTGCAGAAAAGGCAATCCCTGGCGCAATTAAAATTTGCGACAGCAAAAATTTTTTTTTGAAAAATTTACTATAGAAAAGGCAATCCCTGGCGCAATTAAAATTTGCGACAGTAAAAAAATATTTTTTTGCAAAATTTACTATAGAAAAGGCAATCCCTGGCGCCATTAAAATTTGCGACAGTAAAAAATTATTTTTTTGCAAAATTTACTATAGAAAAGGCAATCCCTGGCGTAATTAAAATTTGCGACAGTAAAAAATTATTTTTTGAAAAATTTACTGTAGAAATGGCAATCCCTGGCGTAGTTAAAATTTGCGACAGTAAAAAATTATTTTTTGAAAAATTTACTATAGAAAAGGCAATCCCTGGCGAAATTAAAATTTGCGACAGTAAAAAATTATTTTTTGAAAAATTTACTGCAGAAAAGGCAATCCCTGGTGCAATTAAAATTTGCGACAGTAAAAAATTAATTTTTGAAAAATTTACTATAGAAATGGCAATCCCTGGCGGATTTAAAATTTGCGACAGTAAAAAATTAATTTGTGAAAAATTTACTATAGAAGGGCAATCCCTGGCGCAATTAAAATTTGCGACAGTAAAAAATTATTTTTTGAAAAATTTACTGTAGAAAAGGCAATCCCTGGCGCAATTAAAATTTGCGACAGTAAAAAATTATTTTTTGAATAATTTACTATAGGAAAGGCAATCCCTCGCGGATTTAAAATTTGCGACAGTAAAAAATTAATTTTTGATCAATTTACTATAGAAAAGGCAATCCCTGCCGGATTTAAAGTTTGCGACAGTAAAAAATTATTTTTTGAAAAATTTACTATAGAAAAGGCAATCCCTGGCGCAATTAAAATTTGCGACAGTAAAAAATTATTTTTTTGCAAAATTTACTATAGAAAAGGCAATCCCTGGCGCAATTAAAATTTGCGACAGTAAAAAATTATTTTTTTGCAAAATTTACTATAGAAAAGGCAATCCCTGGCGTAAGTAAAATTTGCGACAGTAAAAAATTATTTTTTGAAAAATTTACTGCCGAAAAGGCAATCCCTGGCGCAATTAAAATTTGCGACAGTAAAAAATAATTTTTTGAAAAATTTACTATAGAAAAGGCAATCCCTGGCGCAATTAAAATTTGCGACAGTAAAAAAATATTTTTTTGAAAAATTTACTATAGAAAAGGCAATCCCTGGCGCAATTAAAATTTGCGACAGTAAAAAAATATTTTTTTGCAAAATTTACTATAGAAAAGGCAATCCCTGGCACAATTAAAATTTGCGGCAGTAAAAAATTATTTTTTTGCAAAATTTACTATAGAAAAGGCAATCCCTGGCGTAATTAAAATTTGCGACAGTAAAAAATTATTTTTTGAAAAATTTACTGTAGAAAAGGCAATCCCTGGCGTAGATAAAATTTGCGACAGTAAAAAATTATTTTTTGAAAAATTTACTATAGAAAAGGCAATCCCTGGCGTAATTAAAATTTGCGACAGTAAAAAATTATTTTTTGAAAAATTTACTGCAGAAAAGGCAATCCGTGTCGCAATTAAAATTTGCGACAGTAAAAAATTAATTTTTGAAAAATTTACTATAGAAATGGCAATCCCTGGCGGATTTAAAGTTTGCGACAGTAAAAAATTAATTTGTGAAAAATTTACTATAGAAAAGGCAATCCCTGGCGCAATTAAAATTTGCGACAGTAAAAAATTATTTTTTGAAAAATTTACTGTAGAAAAGGCAATCCCTGGCGCAATTAAAATTTGCGACAGTAAAAAATTATTTTTTGAATAATTTACTATAGAAAAAGCAATCCCTCGCGGATTTAAAATTTGCGACAGTAAAAAACTAATTTTTGATAAATTTACTATAGAAAAGGCAATCCCTGGCGCAATTAAAATTTGCGACAGTAAAAAATTATTTTTTTGCAAAATTTACTATAGAAAAGGCAATCCCTGGCGTAATAAAAATTTGCGACAGTAAAAAATTATTTTTTGAAAAATTTACTGTAGAAAAGGCAATCCCTGGCGTAGTTAAAATTTGCGACAGTAAAAAATTATTTTTTGAAAAATTTACTATAGAAAAGGCAATCCCTGGCGTAATTAAAATTTGCGACAGTAAAAAATTATTTTTTGAAAAATTTACTGCAGAAAAGGCAATCCGTGTCGCAATTAAAATTTGCGACAGTAAAAAATTAATTTTTGAAAAATTTACTATAGAAATGGCAATCCCTGGCGGATTTAAAGTTTGCGACAGTAAAAAATTAATTTGTGAAAAATTTACTATAGAAAAGGCAATCCCTGGCGCAATTAAAATTTGCGACAGTAAAAAATTATTTTTTGAAAAATTTACTATAGAAAAGGCAATCCCTGGCGTAATTAAAATTTGCGACAGTAAAAAATTATTTTTTGAAAAATTTACTATAGAAAAGGCAATACCTGGCGCAATTAAAATTTGCGACAGTAAAAAATTAATTTTTGAAAAATTTACTATAGAAATGGCAATCCCTAGCGGATTTAAAATTTGCGACAGTAAAAAATTAATTTGTGAAAAATTTACTATAGAAAAGGCAATCCCTGGCGCAATTAAAATTTGCGACAGTAAAAAATTATTTTTTGAAAAATTTACTGTAGAAAAGGCAATCCCTGGCGCAATTAAAATTTGCGACAGTAAAAAATTATTTATTGAATAATTTACTATGGAAAAGGCAAACCCTCGCGGATTTAAAATTTGCGACAGTAAAAAATTAATTTTTGAAAAATTTACTATAGAAAAGGCAATCCCTGGCGTAATTAAAATTTGCGACAGTAAAAAATTATTTTTTGAAAAATTTACTGTAGAAAAGGCAATCCCTGGCGCAATTAAAATTTGCGACAGTAGAAAATTATTTTTTGAAAAATTTACTATAGAAAAGGCAATCCCTGGCGTATTTAAAATTTGCGACAGTAAAAAAATTATTTTTTGAAAAATTTACTGTAGAACAGGCAATCCCTGGCGCAATTAAAATTTGCGACAGTAAAAAATTATTTTTTTGCAAAATTTACTATAGAAAAGGCAATCCCTGTCGTAATTAAAATTAGCGACAGTAAAAAATTATTTTTTGAAAAATTTACTGCAGAAAAGGCAATCCCTGGCGCAATTAAAATTTGCGACAGTAAAAAAATATTTTTTGAAAATTTACTATAGGAAAGGCAATCCCTGGCGTATTTAAAATTTGCGACAGTAAAAAATTAATTTGTGAAAAATTTACTATAGAAAAGGCAATCCCTGGCGCAATTAAAATTTGCAACAGTAGAAAATTATTTTTTGAAAAATTTACTATAGAAAAGGCAATCCCTGGCGCAATTAAAATTTGCGACAGTATAAAATTAAATTTTGAAAAATTTACTATAGAAAAGGCAATCCCTGGCATAATTAAAATTTGCGACAGTATAAAATTATTTTTTGTAAAATTTACTGTAGAAAAGGCAATCCCTGGCGCAATTAAAATTTGCGACAGTAAAAAATTATTTTTTGAAAAATTTACTGTAGAAAAGGCAATCCCTGGCGCAATTAAAATTTGCGACAGTAGAAAATTATTTTTTGAAAAATTTACTATAGAAAAGGCAATCCCTGGCGTATTTAAAATTTGCGACATTAAAAAATTACTTTTTGAAAAATTTACTGTAGAAAAGGCAATCCCTAGTGCAATTAAAATTTGCGACAGTAAAAAATTATTTTTTGAATAATTTACTATAGAAAAGGCAATACCTGGCGTAATTAAAATTTGCGACAGTAAAAAATTATTTTTTGAAAAATTTACTGTAGAAAAGGCAATCCCTGGCGCAATTAAAATTTGCGACAGTAAAAAATTATTTATTGAATAATTTACTATAGAAAAGGCAATCCCTGGCTTAATTAAAATTTGCGACAGTAAAAAATTATTTTTTGAAAAATTTACTATAGAAAAGGCAATCCCTGGCGCAATTAAAATTTGCGACAGTAAAAAATTATTTTTTTGCAAAATTTACTATAGAAAAGGCAATCCCTGACGCAATTAAAATTTGCGACAGTAAAAAATTATTTTTTGAAAAATTTACTGTAGAAAAGGCAATCCCTGGCGCAATTAAAATTTGCGACAGTAAAAAATTAATTTTTGAAAAATTTACTATAGAAAAGGCAATCCCTGGCGCAATTAAAATTTGCGACAGTAAAAAATTATTTTTTGCAAAAATTTACTGTAGAAAAGGCAATCCCTGGCGCAATTAAAATTTGCGACAGTAAAAAATTATTTTTTGAATAATTTACTATAGAAAAGGCAATCCCTCGCGGATTTAAAATTTGCGACAGTAAAAAATTAATTTTTGATATATTTACTATAGAAAAGGCAATCCCTGGCGGATTTAAAATTTGCGACAGTAAAAAATTAATTTGTGAAAAATTTACTATAGAAAAGGCAATCCCTGGCGCAATTAAAATTTGCGACAGTAAAAAATTATTTTTTGAAAAATTTACTATAGAAAAGGCAATCCCTGTCGTAATTAAAATTTGCGACAGTAAAAAATTATTTTTTGAAAAATTTACTATAGAAAAGGCAATACCTGGCGCAATTAAAATTTGCGACAGTAAAAAATTAATTTTTGAAAAATTTACTATAGAAATGGCAATCCCTGGCGGATTTAAAATTTGCGACAGTAAAAAATTAATTGTGAAAAATTTACTATAGAAAAGGCAGTCCCTGGCGCAATTAAAATTTGCGACAGTAAAAAATTATTTTTTGAAAAATTTACTGTAGAAAAGGCAATCCTGGCGCAATTAAAATTTGCGACAGTAAAAAATTATTTTTTGAATAATTTACTATAGAAAAGGCAATCCCTCGCGGATTTAAAATTTGCGACAGTAAAAAATTAATTTTTGATAAATTTACTATAGAAAAGGCAATACCTGGCCTAATTAAAATTTGCGACAGTAAAAAATTATTTTTGAAAATTTACTGTAGAAAAGGCAATCCCTGGCGCAATTAAAATTTGCGACAGTAGAAAATTATTTTTTGAAAATTTACTATAGAAAAGGCAATCCCTGGCGTATTTAAAATTTGCGACATTAAAAAATTATTTTTTTGAAAATTTACTGTAGAAAAGGCAATCCCTAGCGCAATTAAAATTTGCGACAGTAAAAAATTATTTTTTGAATAATTTACTATAGAAAAGGCAATACCTGGCGTAATTAAAATTTGCGACAGTAAAAATTATTTTTTGAAAAATTTACTGTAGAAAAGGCAATCCCTGTCGCAATTAAAATTTGCGACAGTAAAAAATTATTTATTGAATAATTTACTATAGAAAAGGCAATCCCTGGCTTAATTAAAATTTGCGACAGTAAAAAATTATTTTTTGAAAAATTTACTATAGAAAAGGCAATACCTGGCCTAATTAAAATTTGCGACAGTAAAAAATTATTTTTTGAAAAATTTACTGTAGAAAAGGCAATCCCTGGCGCAATTAAAATTTGCGACAGTAGAAAATTATTTTTGAAAAATTTACTATAGAAAAGGCAATCCCTGGCGTATTTAAAATTTGCGACATTAAAAAATTACTTTTTGAAAAATTTACTGTAGAAAAGGCAATCCCTAGTGCAATTAAAATTTGCGACAGTAAAAAATTATTTTTTGAATTATTTACTATAGAAAAGGCAATCCCTCGCGGATTTAAAATTTGCGACAGTAAAAAATTAATTTTTGATAAATTTACTATAGAAAAGGCAATCCCTGGCGCAATTAAAATTTGCGACAGTAAAAAAATTATTTTTTTGCAAAATTTACTATAGAAAAGGCAATCCCTGGCGTAATTAAAATTTGCGACAGTAAAAAATTATTTTTTGAAAATTTTACTGCAGAAAAGGCAATCCCTGGCGCAATTAAAATTTGCGACAGTAAAAAATTATTTTTTGAAAAATTTACTATAGAAAAGGCAATCCCTGCGTAATTAAAATTTGCGACAGTAAAAAAATAGTTTTTTGCAAAATTTACTATAGAAAAGGCAATCCCTGGCGCAATTAAAATTTGCGAAAGTAAAAAATTATTTTTTTGCAAAATTTACTGTAGAAAAGGCAATCCCTAGCGCAATTAAAATTTGCGACAGTAAAAAATTATTTTTTGAATAATTTACTATAGAAAAGGCAATACCTGGCGCAATTAAAATTTGCGACAGTATAAAATTAAATTTTGAAAAATTTACTATAGAAAAGGCAATCCCTGGCGCAATTAAAATTTGCGACAGTAAAAAATTATTTTTGAAAAATTTACTGCAGAAAAGGCAATCCCTGGCGCAATTAAAATTTGCGACAATATAAAATTAAATTTTGAAAAATTTACTATAGAAAAGGCAATCCCTGGCGTAATTAAAATTTGCGTGAGTATAAAATTATTTTTTGTAAAATTTACTGTAGAAAAGGCAATCCCTGGCGCAATTAAAATTTGCGACAGTAAAAAATTATTTTTTGAAAAAATTTACTGTAGAAAAGACAATCCCTGGCGCAATTAAAATTTGCGACAGTAGAAAATTATTTTTTGAAAAATTTACTGTAGAAAAGGCAATCCCTGACGCAATTAAAATTTGCGACAGTAAAAATTTATTTTTTGAATAATTTACTATAGAAAAGGCAATCCCTGGCGGATTTAAAATTTGCGACAGTAAAAAATTAATTTGTGAAAATTTACTATAGAAAAGGCAATCCCTGGCGCAATTAAAATTTGCGACAGTAAAAAATTATTTTTTTTGCAAAATTTACTATAGAAAAGGCAATCCCTGGCATAATTAAAATTTGCGACAGTAAAAAATAATTTTTTGAAAAATTTACTGTCGAAAAGGCAATCCCTGGCGTAGTTAAAATTTGCGACAGTAAAAAATTATTGTTTGAAAAATTTACTATAGAAAAAGCAATCCCTGGCGTAATTAAAATTTGCGACAGTAAAAAATTATTTTTTGAAAAATTTACTATAGAAAAGGCAATACCTGGCGCAATTAAAATTTGCGACAGTAAAAAATTAATTTTTGAAAAATTTACTATAGAAAAGGCAAACCCTCGCGGATTTAAAATTTGCGACAGTAAAAAATTAATTTTTGATAAATTTACTATAGAAAAGGCAATCCCTGGCGGATTTAAAATTTGCGACAGTAAAAAATTAATTTGTGAAAAATTTACTATAGAAAAGGCAATCCCTGGCGCAATTAAAATTTGCGACAGTAAAAAATTATTTTTTTGCAAAATTTACTATAGAAAAGGCAATCCCTGGCGCAATTTAAATTTGCGACATTAGAAAATTATTTTTTGAAAAATTTACTGAAGAAAAGGCAATCCCTGGCGCAATTAAAATTTGCGACAGTAAAAAATTATTTTTTGAATAATTTACTATAGAAAAGGCAATACCTCGCGGATTTAAAATTTGCGACAGTAAAAAATTAATTTTTGATAAATTTACTATAGAAAAGGCAATCCCTGGCGGATTTAAAATTTGTGACAGTATAAAATTAATTTGTGAAAAATTTACTATAGAAAAGGCAATCCCTGGCGCAATTAAAATTTGCGACAGTAAAAAATTATTTTTTTGCAAAATTTACTATAGAAAAGGCAATCCCTGGCGCAATTAAAATTTGCGACAGTAAAAAATTATTTTTTTGCAAAATTTACTATAGAAAAGGCAATCCCTGGCGTAATTAAAATTTGCGACAGTAAAAAATTATTTTTTGAAAAATTTACTGCAGAAAAGGCAATCCCTGGCGCAATTAAAATTTCCGACAGTAAAAAATTATTTTTTGAAAAATTTACTATAGAAAAGGCAATCCCTGGCGCAATTAAAATTTGCGACAGTAAAAAATATTTTTTTGCAAAATTTACTATAGAAAAGGCAATCCCTGGCGCCATTAAAATTTGCGACAGTAAAAAATTATTTTTTTGCAAAATTTACTATAGAAAAGGCAATCCCTGGCGTAATTAAAATTTGCGACAGTAAAAAATTATTTTTTGAAAAATTTACTGTAGAAATGGCAATCCCTGGCGTAGTTAAAATTTGCGACAGTAAAAAATTATTTTTTGAAAAATTTACTATAGAAAAGGCAATCCCTGGCGAAATTAAAATTTGCGACAGTAAAAAATTATTTTTTGAAAAATTTACTGCAGAAAAGGCAATCCCTGGCGCAATTAAAATTTGCGACAGTAAAAAATTAATTTTTGAAAAATTTACTATAGAAATGGCAATCCCTGGCGGATTTAAAATTTGCGACAGTAAAAAATTAATTTGTGAAAAATTTACTATAGAAAAGGCAATCCCTGGCGCAATTAAAATTTGCGACAGTAAAAAATTATTTTTTGAAAAATTTACTGTAGAAAAGGCAATCCCTGGCGCAATTAAAATTTGCGACAGTAAAAAATTATTTTTTGAATAATTTACTATAGAAAAGGCAATCCCTCGCGGATTTAAAATTTGCGACAGTAAAAAATTAATTTTTGATCAATTTACTATAGAAAAGGCAATCCCTGCCGGATTTAAAGTTTGCGACAGTAAAAAATTATTTTTTGAAAAATTTACTATAGAAAAGGCAATCCCTGGCGCAATTAAAATTTGCGACAGTAAAAAATTATTTTTTTGCAAAATTTACTATAGAAAAGGCAATCCCTGGCGCAATTAAAATTTGCGACAGTAAAAAATTATTTTTTTGCAAAATTTACTATAGAAAAGGCAATCCCTGGCGTAAGTAAAATTTGCGACAGTAAAAAATTATTTTTTGAAAAATTTACTGCCGAAAAGGCAATCCCTGGCGCAATTAAAATTTGCGACAGTAAAAAATAATTTTTTGAAAAATTTACTATAGAAAAGGCAATCCCTGGCGCAATTAAAATTTGCGACAGTAAAAAAATATTTTTTTGAAAAATTTACTATAGAAAAGGCAATCCCTGGCGCAATTAAAATTTGCGACAGTAAAAAAATATTTTTTTGCAAAATTTACTATAGAAAAGGCAATCCCTGGCACAATTAAAATTTGCGGCAGTAAAAAATTATTTTTTTGCAAAATTTACTATAGAAAAGGCAATCCCTGGCGTAATTAAAATTTGCGACAGTAAAAAATTATTTTTTGAAAAATTTACTGTAGAAAAGGCAATCCCTGGCGTAGATAAAATTTGCGACAGTAAAAAATTATTTTTTGAAAAATTTACTATAGAAAAGGCAATCCCTGGCGTAATTAAAATTTGCGACAGTAAAAAATTATTTTTTGAAAAATTTACTGCAGAAAAGGCAATCCGTGTCGCAATTAAAATTTGCGACAGTAAAAAATTAATTTTTGAAAAATTTACTATAGAAATGGCAATCCCTGGCGGATTTAAAGTTTGCGACAGTAAAAAATTAATTTGTGAAAAATTTACTATAGAAAAGGCAATCCCTGGCGCAATTAAAATTTGCGACAGTAAAAAATTATTTTTTGAAAAATTTACTGTAGAAAAGGCAATCCCTGGCGCAATTAAAATTTGCGACAGTAAAAAATTATTTTTTGAATAATTTACTATAGAAAAAGCAATCCCTCGCGGATTTAAAATTTGCGACAGTAAAAAATTAATTTTTGATAAATTTACTATAGAAAAGGCAATCCCTGGCGCAATTAAAATTTGCGACAGTAAAAAATTATTTTTTTGCAAAATTTACTATAGAAAAGGCAATCCCTGGCGTAATAAAAATTTGCGACAGTAAAAAATTATTTTTTGAAAAATTTACTATAGAAAAGGCAATCCCTGGCGTAATTAAAATTTGCGACAGTAAAAAATTATTTTTTGAAAAATTTACTGCAGAAAAGGCAATCCGTGTCGCAATTAAAATTTGCGACAGTAAAAAATTAATTTTTGAAAAATTTACTATAGAAATGGCAATCCCTGGCGGATTTAAAGTTTGCGACAGTAAAAAATTAATTTGTGAAAAATTTACTATAGAAAAGGCAATCCCTGGCGCAATTAAAATTTGCGACAGTAAAAAATTATTTTTTGAAAAATTTACTATAGAACAGGCAATCCCTGGCGTAATTAAAATTTGCGACAGTAAAAAATTATTTTTTGAAAAATTTACTATAGAAAAGGCAATACCTGGCGCAATTAAAATTTGCGACAGTAAAAAATTAATTTTTGAAAAATTTACTATAGAAATGGCAATCCCTAGCGGATTTAAAATTTGCGACAGTAAAAAATTAATTTGTGAAAAATTTACTATAGAAAAGGCAATCCCTGGCGCAATTAAAATTTGCGACAGTAAAAAATTATTTTTTGAAAAATTTACTGTAGAAAAGGCAATCCCTGGCGCAATTAAAATTTGCGACAGTAAAAAATTATTTATTGAATAATTTACTATGGAAAAGGCAATCCCTCGCGGATTTAAAATTTGCGACAGTAAAAAATTAATTTTTGAATAATTTACTATAGAAAAAGCAATCCCTCGCGGATTTAAAATTTGCGACAGTAAAAAATTAATTTTTGATAAATTTACTATAGAAAAGGCAATCCCTGGCGCAATTAAAATTTGCGACAGTAAAAAATTATTTTTTTGCAAAATTTACTATAGAAAAGGCAATCCCTGGCGTAATAAAAATTTGCGACAGTAAAAAATTATTTTTTGAAAAATTTACTGTAGAAAAGGCAATCCCTGGCGTAGTTAAAATTTGCGACAGTAAAAAATTATTTTTTGAAAAATTTACTATAGAAAAGGCAATCCCTGGCGTAATTAAAATTTGCGACAGTAAAAAATTATTTTTTGAAAAATTTACTGCAGAAAAGGCAATCCGTGTCGCAATTAAAATTTGCGACAGTAAAAAATTAATTTTTGAAAAATTTACTATAGAAATGGCAATCCCTGGCGGATTTAAAGTTTGCGACAGTAAAAAATTAATTTGTGAAAAATTTACTATAGAAAAGGCAATCCCTGGCGCAATTAAAATTTGCGACAGTAAAAAATTATTTTTTGAAAAATTTACTATAGAAAAGGCAATCCCTGGCGTAATTAAAATTTGCGACAGTAAAAAATTATTTTTTGAAAAATTTATTATAGAAAAGGCAATACCTGGCGCAATTAAAATTTGCGACAGTAAAAAATTAATTTTTGAAAAATTTACTATAGAAATGGCACTCCCTAGCGGATTTAAAATTTGCGACAGTAAAAAATTAATTTGTGAAAAATTTACTATAGAAAAGGCAATCCCTGGCGCAATTAAAATTTGCGACAGTAAAAAATTATTTTTTGAAAAATTTACTGTAGAAAAGGCAATCCCTGGCGCAATTAAAATTTGCGACAGTAAAAAATTATTTATTGAATAATTTACTATGGAAAAGGCAATCCCTCGCGGATTTAAAATTTGCGACAGTAAAAAATTAATTTTTGAAAAATTTACTATAGAAAAGGCAATCCCTGGCGTAATTAAAATTTGCGACAGTAAAAAATTATTTTTTGAAAAATTTACTGTAGAAAAGGCAATCCCTGGCGCAATTAAAATTTGCGACAGTAGAAAATTATTTTTTGAAAAATTTACTATAGAAAAGGCAATCCCTGGCGTATTTAAAATTTGCGACAGTAAAAAATTATTTTTTGAAAAATTTACTGTAGAACAGGCAATCCCTGGCGCAATTAAAATTTGCGACAGTAAAAAATTATTTTTTTGCAAAATTTACTATAGAAAAGGCAATCCCTGTCGTAATTAAAATTTGCGACAGTAAAAAATTATTTTTTGAAAAATTTACTGCAGAAAAGGCAATCCCTGGCGCAATTAAAATTTGCGACAGTAAAAAAATATTTTTTGAAAAATTTACTATAGAAAAGGCAATCCCTGGCGTATTTAAAATTTGCGACAGTAAAAAATTAATTTGTGAAAAATTTACTATAGAAAAGGCAATCCCTGGCGCAATTAAAATTTGCAACAGTAGAAAATTATTTTTTGAAAAATTTACTATAGAAAAGGCAATCCCTGGCGCAATTAAAATTTGCGACAGTATAAAATTAAATTTTGAAAAATTTACTATAGAAAAGGCAATCCCTGGCGTAATTAAAATTTGCGACAGTATAAAATTATTTTTTGTAAAATTTACTGTAGAAAAGGCAATCCCTGGCGCAATTAAAATTTGCGACAGTAAAAAATTATTTTTTGAAAAATTTACTGTAGAAAAGGCAATCCCTGGCGCAATTAAAATTTGCGACAGTAAAAAATTATTTTTTGAATAATTTACTATAGAAAAGGCAATCCCTCGCGGATTTAAAATTTGCAACAGTAAAAAATTAATTTTTGATCAATTTACTATAGAAAAGGCAATCCCTGCCGGATTTAAAGTTTGCGACAGTAAAAAATTATTTTTTGAAAAATTTACTATAGAAAAGGCAATCCCTGGCGCAATTAAAATTTGCGACAGTAAAAAATTATTTTTTTGCAAAATTTACTATAGAAAAGGCAATCCCTGGCGCAATTAAAATTTGCGACAGTAAAAAATTATTTTTTTGCAAAATTTACTATAGAAAAGGCAATCCCTGGCGTAATTAAAATTTGCGACAGTAAAAAATTATTTTTTGAAAAATTTACTGCCGAAAAGGCAATCCCTGGCGCAATTAAAATTTGCGACAGTAAAAAATAATTTTTTGAAAAATTTACTATAGAAAAGGCAATCCCTGGCGCAATTAAAATTTGCGACAGTAAAAAAATATTTTTTTGAAAAATTTACTATAGAAAAGGCAATCCCTGGCGCAATTAAAATTTGCGACAGTAAAAAAATATTTTTTTGCAAAATTTACTATAGAAAAGGCAATCCCTGGCACAATTAAAATTTGCGACAGTAAAAAATTATTTTTTTGCAAAATTTACTATAGAAAAGGCAATCCCTGGCGTAATTAAAATTTGCGACAGTAAAAAATTATTTTTTGAAAAATTTACTGTAGAAAAGGCAATCCCTGGCGTAGATAAAATTTGCGACAGTAAAAAATTATTTTTTGAAAAATTTACTATAGAAAAGGCAATCCCTGGCGTAATTATAATTTGCGACAGTAAAAAATTATTTTTTGAAAAATTTACTGCAGAAAAGGCAATCCCTGGCGCAATTAAAATTTGCGACAGTAAAAAATTAATTTTTGAAAAATTTACTATAGAAATGGCAATCCCTGGCGGATTTAAAGTTTGCGACAGTAAAAAATTAATTTGTCAAAAATTTACTATAGAAAAGGCAATCCCTGGCGCAATTAAAATTTGCGACAGTAAAAAATTATTTTTTGAAAAATTTACTGTAGATAAGGCAATCCCTGGCGCAATTAAAATTTGCGACAGTAAAAAATTATTTTTTTAATAATTTACTATAGAAAAAGCAATCCCTCGCGGATTTAAAATTTGCGACAGTAAAAAATTAATTTTTGATAAATTTACTATAGAAAAGGCAATCCCTGGCGCAATTAAAATTTGCGACAGTAAAAAATTATTTTTTTGCAAAATTTACTATAGAAAAGGCAATCCCTGGCGTAATAAAAATTTGCGACAGTAAAAAATTATTTTTTGAAAAATTTACTGTAGAAAAGGCAATCCCTGGCGTAGTTAAAATTTGCGACAGTAAAAAATTATTTTTTGAAAAATTTACTATAGAAAAGGCAATCCCTGGCGTAATTAAAATTTGCGACAGTAAAAAATTATTTTTTGAAAAATTTACTATAGAAAAGGCAATACCTGGCGCAATTAAAATTTGCGACAGTAAAAAATTAATTTTTGAAAAATTTACTATAGAAATGGCAATCCCTGGCGGATTTAAAATTTGCGACAGTAAAAAATTAATTTGTGAAAAATTTACTATAGAAAAGGCAATCCCTGGCGCAATTAAAATTTGCGACAGTAAAAAATTATTTTTTGAAAAATTTACTGTAGAAAAGGCAATCCCTGGCGTAATTAAAATTTGCGACAGTAAAAAATTATTTTTTGAAAAATTTACTGTAGAAAAGGCAATCCCTGGCGCAATTAAAATTTGCGACAGTAGAAAATTATTTTTTGAAAAATTTACTATAGAAAAGGCAATCCCTGGCGTATTTAAAATTTGCGACAGTAAAAAATTATTTTTTGAAAAATTTACTGTAGAAAAGGCAATCCCTGGCGCAATTAAAATTTGCGACAGTAAAAAATTATTTTTTTGCAAAATTTACTATAGAAAAGGCAATCCCTGGCGTAATTAAAATTTGCGACAGTAAAAAATTATTTTTTGAAAATTTTACTACAGAAAAGGCAATCCCTGGCGCAATTAAAATTTGCGACAGTAAAAAATTATTTTTTGAAAAATTTACTATAGAAAAGGCAATCCCTGGCGTATTTAAAATTTGCGACAGTAAAAAATTAATTTGTGAAAAATTTACTATAGAAAAGGCAATCCCTGGCGCAATTAAAATTTGCAACAGTAGAAAATTATTTTTTGAAAAATTTACTATAGAAAAGGCAATCCCTGGCGCAATTAAAATTTGCGACAGTATAAAATTAAATTTTGAAAAATTTACTATAGAAAAGGCAATCCCTGGCGTAATTAAAATTTGCGACAGTATAAAATTATTTTTTGTAAAATTTACTGTAGAAAAGGCAATCCCTGGCGCAATTAAAATTTGCGACAGTAAAAAATTATTTTTTGAAAAAATTTACTGTAGAAAAGGCAATCCCTGGCGCAATTAAAATTTGCGACAGTAGAAAATTATTTTTTGAAAAATTTACTGTAGAAAAGGCAATCCCTGACGCAATTAAAATTTGCGACAGTAAAAAATTATTTTTTGCAAAATTTACTGTAGAAAAGGCAATCCCTGGCGCATTTAAAATTTGCGACAGTAGAAAATTATTGTTTGAAAAATTTACTATAGAAAAGGCAATCCCTGGCGTATTTAAAATTTGCGACAGTAAAAATTTAATTTTTGAAAAATTTACTGTAGAAAAGGCAATCCCTGGCGTAATTAAAATTAGCGACATTAAAAAATTATTTTTTGAAAAATTTACTGCAGGAAAGGCAATCCCTGGCGCAATGAAAATTTGCGACAGTAAAAAATAATTTTTTGAAAAATTTACTATAGAAAAGGCAATCCCTGGCGTATTTAAAATTTGCGACAGTAAAAAATTAATTTGTGAAAAATTTACTATAGAAAAGGCAAACCCTGGCGTAATTAAAATTTGCAACAGTAGAAAATTATTTTTTGAAAAATTTACTATAGAAAAGGCAATCCCTGGCGCAAGTAAAATTTGCGACAGTTTAAAATTAAATTTTGAAAAATTTACTATAGAAAAGGCAATCCCTGGCGCAATTAAAATTTGCGACAGTAAAAAATTATTTTTTTGCAAAATTTACTATAGAAAAGGCAATCCCTGGCGTAATTAAAATTAGCGACAGTAAAAAATTATTTTTTGAAAAATTTACTGCAGGAAAGGCAATCCCTGGCGTGTTTAAAATTTGCGACAGTAAAAAATTAATTTGTGAAAAATTTACTATAGAAAAGGCAAACCCTGGCGTAATTAAAATTAGCAACAGTTGAAAATTATTTTTTGAAAAATTTACTATAGAAAAGGCAATCCCTGGCGCAATTAAAATTTGCGACAGTATAAAATTAAATTTTGAAAAATTTACTGTAGAAAAGGCAATCCCTGGCGTAATTAAAATTTGCGACAGTATAAAATTATTTTTTGTAAAATTTACTGTAGAAAAGGCAATCCCTGGCGCAATTAAAATTTGCGACAGTAAAAAATTATTTTTTGAAAAAATTTACTGTAGAAAAGGCAATCCCTGGCGCAATTAAAATTTGCGACAGTAGAAAATTATTTTTTGAAAAATTTACTGTAGAAAAGGCAATCCCTGGCGTAATTAAAATTAGCGACAGTAAAAAATTATTTTTTGAAAAATTTACTGCAGGAAAGGCAATCCCTGGCGCAATGAAAATTTGCGACAGTAAAAAATAATTTTTTGAAAAATTTACTATAGAAAAGGCAATCCCTGGCGTATTTAAAATTTGCGACAGTAAAAAATTAATTTGTGAAAAATTTACTATAGAAAAGGCAAACCCTGGCGTAATTAAAATTTGCAACAGTAGAAAATTATTTTTTGAAAAATTTACTATAGAAAAGGCAATCCCTGGCGCAATTAAAATTTGCGACAGTTTAAAATTAAATTTTGAAAAATTTACTATAGAAAAGGCAATCCCTGGCGCAATTAAAATTTGCGACAGTAAAAAATTATTTTTTTGCAAAATTTACTATAGAAAAGGCAATCCCTGGCGTAATTAAAATTAGCGACAGTAAAAAATTATTTTTTGAAAAATTTACTGCAGGAAAGGCAATCCCTGGCGCAATGAAAATTTGCGACAGTAAAAAATTATTTTTTGAAAAATTTACTATAGAAAAGGCAATCCCTGGCGTGTTTAAAATCTGCGACAGTAAAAAATTAATTTGTGAAAAATTTACTATAGAAAAGGCAAACCCTGGCGTAATTAAAATTTGCAACAGTTGAAAATTATTTTTTAAAAATTTACTATAGAAAAGGCAATCCCTGGCGCAATTAAAATTTGCGACAGTATAAAATTAAATTTTGAAAAATTTACTATAGAAAAGGCAATCCCTGGCGTAGTTAAAATTTGCGACAGTATAAAATTATTTTTTGTAAAATTTACTGTAGAAAAGGCAATCCCTGGCGCAATTAAAATTTGCGACAGTAAAAAATTATTTTTTGAAAAAATTTACTGTAGAAAAGGCAATCCCTGGCGCAATTAAAATTTGCGACAGTAGAAAATTATTTTTTGAAAAATTTACTGTAGAAAAGGCAATCCCTGACGCAATTAAAATTTGCGACAGTAAAAAATTATTTTTTGCAAAATTTACTATAGAAGAGGCACTCCCTGGCGGATTTAAAATTTGCGACAGTATAAAATTATTCTGTGAAAAATTTACTGCAGAAAAGGCAATCCCTGGCGCAATTAAAATTTGCGACAGTAAAAAATTATTTTTTGCAAAATTTACTATAGAAGAGGCAATCCCTGGCGGATTTAAAATTTGCGACAGTAAAAAATTAATTTGTGAAAATTTTACTATAGAAAAGGCAATCCCTGGCGCAATTAAAATTTGCGACAGTAAAAAATTATTTTTTTGCAAAATTTACTAAAGAAAAGGCAATCCCTGGCACAATTAAAATTTGCGACAGTAAAAAATTATTTGTTTGCAAAATTTACTATAGAAAAGGCAATCCCTGGCGTAATTAAAATTTGCGACAATAAAAAATTATTTTTTGAAAAATTTACTGCAGAAAAGGCAATCCCTGGCGCAATTAAAATTTGCGACAGTAAAAAATTATTTTTTGAAAAATTTACTATGGAAAAGGCAATCCCTGGCGTATTTAAAATTTGCGACAGTAAAAAATTAATTTTTGAAAAATTTACTATAGAAAAGGCAATCCCTGGCGCAATTAAAATTTGCGACAGTAAAAAAATATTTTTTTGCAAAATTTACTATAGAAAAGGCAATCACTGGCGCAATTAAAATTTGCGACAGTAAAAAATTATTTTTTGCAAAATTTACTATAGAAAAGGCAATCCCTGGCGTATTTAAAATTTGCGACAGTATAAAATTAATTTTTGAAAAATTTACTGTAGAAAAGGCAATCCCTGGCGCAATTAAAATTTGCGACAGTAAAAAATTATTTTTTGAATAATTTAATAGAAAAGGCAATCCCTGGCGCAATTAAAATTTGCGACAGTAAAAATTTATTTTTTGAATAATTTACTATAGAAAAGGCAATCCCTGGCGCAATTAAAATTTGCGACAGTAAAAAATTATTTTTTTGCAAAATTTACTATAGAAAAGGCAATCCCTGACGCAATTAAAATTTGCGACAGTAAAAAATTGTTTTTTGAAAATTTACTATAGAAGAGGCAATCCCTGGCGTATTTAAAATTTGCGACAGTATAAAATTAATTTTTGACAAATTTACTGTAGAAAAGGCAATCCCTGGCGCAATTAAAATTTGCGTCAGTAAAAAATTATTTTCTGCAAAATTTACTACAGAAGAGGCAATCCCTGGCGTATTTAAAATTTGCGACAGTATAAAATTAATTTTTGAAAAATTTACTGTAGAAAAGGCAATCCCTGGCGCAATTAAAATTTGCGACAGTAAAAAATTATTTTTTGAAAAATTTACTGTACAAAAGGCAATCCCTGGCGCAATTAAAATTTGCGACAGTAAAAAATTATTTTTTGAATAATTTAATAGAAAAGGCAATCCCTGGCGCAATTAAAATTTGCGACAGTAAAAATTTATTTTTTGAATAATCTACTATAGAAAAGGCAATTCCTGGCGCAATTAAAATTTGCGACAGTAAAAAATTATTTTTTTGCAAAATTTACTATAGAAAAGGCAATCCCTGACGCAATTAAAATTTGCGACAGTATAAAATTAATTTTTGAATAATTTACTATAGAAAAGGCAATCCCTGGCGTATTTAAAATTTGCGACAGTAAAAAATTAATTTTTGAAAAATTTACTGTAGAAAAGGCAATCCTTGGCGTAGTTAAAATTTGCGACAGTAAAAAATTATTTTTTGAATAATTTACTATAGAAAAGGTAATCCCTGGCGCAGTTAAAATTTGCGACAGTAGAAAATTATTTTTTGAAAAATTTACTGTAGAAAAGGCAATCCCTGACGCAATTAAAATTTGCGACAGTAAAAAATTATTTTTTGAATAATTTACTATAGAAAAGGCAATACCTGGCGGATTTAAAATTTGCGACAGTAAAAAATTAATTTGTGAAAAATTTACTATAGAAAAGGCAATCCCTGGCGCAATTAAAATTTGCGACAGTAAAAAAATATTTTCTTTCAAAATTTACTATAGAAAAGGCAATCCCTGGCGCAATTAAAATTTGCGACAGTAAAAAATTATTTTTTTGCAAAATTTACTGTAGAAAAGGCAATCCCTGGCGTAATTAAAATTTGCGACAGTAAAAAATTATTTTTTGAAATATTTACTGCAGAAAAGGCAATCCCTCGCGCAATTCAAATTTGCGATAGTAAAAAATTATTTTTTGAAAAATTTACTATAGAAAAGGCAAACCCTGGCGTATTTAAAATTTGCGACAGTAAAAAATTAATTTTTGAAAAATTTACTATAGAAAAGGCAATCCCTGGCGCAATTAAAATTTGCGACAGTAAAAAAATATTTTTTTGCAAAATTTACTATAGAAAAGGCAATCCCTGGCGCAATTAAAATTTGCGACAGTAAAAAATTATTTTTTTGCAAAATTTACTATAGAAAAGGCAATCCCTGGCGTAATTAAAATTTGCGACAGTAAAAAATTATTTTTTGAAAAATTTACTGTAGAAAAGGCAATCCCTGGCGTAGTTAAAATTTGCGACAGTAAAAAATTATTTTTTGAAAAATTTACTATAGAAAAGGCAATCCCTGGCGTAATTAAAATTTGCGACAGTAAAAAATTATTTTTTGAAAAATTTACTATAGAAAAGGCAATACCTGGCGCAGTTAAAATTTGCGACAGTAAAAAATTAATTTTTGAAAAATTTACTATAGAAAAGGCAATCCCTGGCGGATTTAAAATTTGCGACAGTAAAAAATTAATTTGTGAAAAATTTACTATAGAAATGGCAATCCCTGGCGCAATTAAAATTTGCGACAGTAAAAAATTATTTTTTGAAAAATTTACTGTAGGAAAGGCAATCCCTGGCGCAATTAAAATTTGCGACATTAAAAAATTATTTTTTGAAAAATTTACTGTAGAAAAGGCAATCCTTGGCGCAATTAAAATTTGCGACAGTAAAAAATCATTTTTTGAATAATTTACTATAGAAAAGGCAATCCCTGGCGTAATTAAAATTTGCGACAGTAAAAAATTATTTTTTGAAAAATTTACTGTAGAAAAGGCAATCCCTGGCGCAATTAAAATTTGCGACAGTAAAAAATTATTTATTGAATAATTTACTATAGAAAAGGCAATCCCTGGCTTAATTAAAATTTGCGATAGTAAAAAATTAGTTTTTGAAAAATTTACTATAGAAAAGGCAATCACTGGCGCAATTAAAATTTGCGACAGTATAAAATTAAATTTTGAAAAATTTACTATAGAAAAGGCAATCCCTGGCGCAATTAAAATTTGCGACAGTAAAAAATTATTTTTTGCAAAATTTACTATAGAAAAGGCAATCCCTGGCGTAATTAAAATTTGCGACAGTAAAAAATTATTTTTTGAAAAATTTACTGTAGAGAAGGCAATCCCTGGCGCAATTAAAATTTGCGACAGTAAAAAATTAATTTGTGAAAAATTTACTATAGAAAAGGCAATCCCTGGCGGATTTAAAATTTGCGACAGTAAAAAATTAATTTGTGAAAAATTTACTATAGAAAAGGCAATCCCTGGCGCAATTAAAATTTGCGACAGTAAAAAATTATTTTTTTGCAAAATTTACTATAGAAAAGGCAATCCCTGGCGCAATTAAAATTTGCGACAGTAAAAAATTATTTTTTTGCAAAATTTACTGTAGAAAAGGCAATCCCTGGCGTAATTAAAATTTGCGACAGTAAAAAATTATTTTTTGAAAAATTTACTGCAGAAAAGGCAATCCCTGGCGCAATTCAAATTTGCGATAGTAAAAAAATATTTTTTGAAAAATTTACTATAGAAAAGGCAATCCCTGGCGTATTTAAAATTTGCGACAGTAAAAAATTAATTTTTGAAAAATTTACTATAGAAAAGGCAATCCCTGGCGCAATTAAAATTTGCGACAGTAAAAAAATATTTTTTTGCAAAATTTACTATAGAAAAGGCAAACCCTGGCGCAATTAAAATTTGCGACAGTAAAAAATTATTTTTTTGCAAAATTTACTATAGAAAAGGCAAACCCTGGCGCAATTAAAATTTGCGACAGTAAAAAATTATTTTTTTGCAAAATTTACTATAGAAAAGGCAATCCCTGGCGTAATTAAAATTTGCGACAGTAAAAAATTATTTTTTGAAAAATTTACTGTAGAAAAGGCAATCCCTGGCGTAGTTAAAATTTGCGACAGTAAAAAATTATTTTTTGAAAAATTTACTATAGAAAAGGCAATCCCTGGCGTAATTAAAATTTGCGACAGTAAAAAATTATTTTTTGAAAAATTTACTATAGAAAAGGCAATACCTGGCGCAATTAAAATTTGCGACAGTAAAAAATTAATTTTTGAAAAATTTACTGTAGAAAAGGCAATCCCTGGCGTAGTTAAAATTTGCGACAGTAAAAAATTATTTTTTGAAAAATTTACTATAGAAAAGGCAATCCCTGGCGTAATTAAAATTTGCGACAGTAAAAAATTATTTTTTGAAAAATTTACTATAGAAAAGGCAATACCTGGCGCAATTAAAATTTGCGACAGTAAAAAATTAATTTTTGAAAAATTTACTATAGAAAAGGCAATCCCTGGCGGATTTAAAATTTGCGACAGTAAAAAATTAATTTGTGAAAAATTTACTATAGAAATGGCAATCCCTGGCGAAATTAAAATTTGCGACAGTAAAAAATTATTTTTTGAAAAATTTACTGTAGAAAAGGCAATCCCTGGCGCAATTAAAATTTGCGACAGTAAAAAATTATTTTTTGAATAATTGACTATAGAAAAGGCAATCCCTCGCGGATTTAAAATTTGCGACAGTAAAAAATTAATTTTTGAAAAATTTACTATAGAAAAGGCAATACCTGGCGTAATTAAAATTTGCGACATTAAAAAATTATTTTTTGAAAAATTTACTGTAGAAAAGGCAATCCCTGGCGCAATTAAAATTTGCGACAGTAGAAAATTATTTTTTGAAAAATTTACTATAGAAAAGGCAATCCCTGGCGTATTTAAAATTTGCGACATTAAAAAATTATTTTTTGAAAAATTTACTGTAGAAAGGGCAATCCTTGGCGTAATTAAAATTTGCGACAGTAAAAAATTATTTTTTGAATAATTTACTATAGAAAAGGCAATCCCTGGCGTAATTAAAATTTGCGACAGAAAAAAATTATTTTTTGAAAAATTTACTGTAGAAAAGGCAATCCCTGGCGCAATTAAAATTTGCGACAGTAAAAAATTATTTATTGAATAATTTACTATAGAAAAGGCAATCCCTGGCTTAATTAAAATTTGCGACAGTAAAAAATTAGTTTTTGAAAAATTTACTATAGAAAAGGCAATCACTGGCGCAATTAAAATTTGCGACAGTATAAAATTAAATTTTGAAAAATTTACTATAGAAAAGGCAATCCCTGGCGCAATTAAAATTTGCGACAGTAAAAAATTATTTTTTGCAAAATTTACTATAGAAAAGGCAATCCCTGGCGTAATTAAAATTTGCGACAGTAAAAAATTATTTGTTGAAAAATTTACTGTAGAAAAGGCAATCACTGGCGCAATTAAAATTTGCGACAGTAAAAAATTTGTTTTTGAAAAATTTACTATAGAAAAGTCAATCCCTGGCGGAATTGAAATTTGCGACAGTAGAAAATTATTTTTTGAAAAATTTACTATAGAAAAGGCAATCCCTGGCCCAATTAAAATTTGCGACAGTAAAAAATTATTTTTGAATAATTTACTATAGAAAAGGCAATCCTTGGCGGATTTAAAATTTGCGACAGTAAAAAATTAATTTCTGAAAAATTTACTATAGAAAAGGCAATCCCTGGCGCAATTAAAATTTGCGACAGTAAAAAATTATTTTTTGTAAAATTTACTATAGAAGAGGCAATCCCTGGCGTATTTAAAATTTGCGACAGTAAAAAATTAATTTGTGAAAAATTTACTATAGAAAAGGCAAAACCTGGCGCAATTAAAATTTGCGACAGTAAAAAATTATTTTTTTGCAAAATTTACTATAGAAATGGCAATCCCTGGCGGAATTAAAATTTGCGACAGTAAAAAATTATTTTTTTGCAAAATTTACTATAGAAAAGGCAATCCCTGGCTTAGTTAAAATTTGCGACAGTAAAAAATTAATTCTTGAAAAATTTACTATAGAAAAGGCAATCCCTGGCGGATTTAAAATTTGCGACAGTAAAAAATTAATTTGTGAAAAATTTACTATAGAAATGGCAATCCCTGGCGAAATTAAAATTTGCGACAGTAAAAAATTATTTTTTGAAAAATTTACTGTAGAAAAGGCAATCCCTGGCTTAATTAAAATTTGCGATAGTAAAAAATTAGTTTTTGAAAAATTTACTATAGAAAAGGCAATCACTGGCGCAATTAAAATTTGCGACAGTAAAAAATTATTTTTTGAAAAATTTACTGTAGGAAAGGCAATCCCTGGCGCAATTAAAATTTGCGACATTAAAAAATTATTTTTTGAAAAATTTACTGTAGAAAAGGCAATCCTTGGCGCAATTAAAATTTGCGACAGTAAAAAATTATTTTTTGAATAATTTACTATAGAAAAGGCAATCCCTGGCGTAATTAAAATTTGCGACAGTAAAAAATTATTTTTTGAAAAATTTACTGTAGAAAAGGCAATCCCTGACGCAATTAAAATTTGCGACAGTAAAAAATTATTTATTGAATAATTTACTATAGAAAAGGCAATCCCTGGCTTAATTAAAATTTGCGATAGTAAAAAATTAGTTTTTGAAAAATTTACTATAGAAAAGGCAATCACTGGCGCAATTAAAATTTGCGACAGTATAAAATTAAATTTTGAAAAATTTACTATAGAAAAGGCAATCCCTGGCGCAATTAAAATTTGCGACAGTAAAAAATTATTTTTTGCAAAATTTACTATAGAAAAGGCAATCCCTGGCGCAATTAAAATTTGCGACAGTAAAAAATTATTTTTGAAAAATTTACTGTAGAAAAGGCAATCCCTGGCGCAATTAAAATTTGCGACAGTAAAAAATTAATTTGTGAAAAATTTACTATAGAAAAGGCAATCCCTGGCGGATTTAAAATTTGCGACAGTAAAAAATTAATTTGTGAAAAATTTACTATAGAAAAGGCAATCCCTGGCGCAATTAAAATTTGCGACAGTAAAAAATTATTTTTTTGCAAAATTTACTATAGAAAAGGCAATCCCTGGCGCAATTAAAATTTGCGACAGTAAAAAATTATTTTTTTGCAAAATTTACTGTAGAAAAGGCAATCCCTGGCGTAATTAAAATTTGCGACAGTAAAAAATTATTTTTTGAAAAATTTACTGCAGAAAAGGCAATCCCTGGCGCAATTCAAATTTGCGATAGTAAAAAAATATTTTTTGAAAAATTTACTATAGAAAAGGCAATCCCTGGCGTATTTAAAATTTGCGACAGTAAAAAATTAATTTTTGAAAAATTTACTATAGAAAAGGCAATCCCTGGCGCAATTAAAATTTGCGACAGTAAAAAAATATTTTTTTGCAAAATTTACTATAGAAAAGGCAAACCCTGGCGCAATTAAAATTTGCGACAGTAAAAAATTATTTTTTTGCAAAATTTACTATAGAAAAGGCAAACCCTGGCGCAATTAAAATTTGCGACAGTAAAAAATTATTTTTTTGCAAAATTTACTATAGAAAAGGCAATCCCTGGCGTAATTAAAATTTGCGACAGTAAAAAATTATTTTTTGAAAAATTTACTGTAGAAAAGGCAATCCCTGGCGTAGTTAAAATTTGCGACAGTAAAAAATTATTTTTTGAAAAATTTACTATAGAAAAGGCAATCCCTGGCGTAATTAAAATTTGCGACAGTAAAAAATTATTTTTTGAAAAATTTACTATAGAAAAGGCAATACCTGGCGCAATTAAAATTTGCGACAGTAAAAAATTAATTTTTGAAAAATTTACTGTAGAAAAGGCAATCCCTGGCGTAGTTAAAATTTGCGACAGTAAAAAATTATTTTTTGAAAAATTTACTATAGAAAAGGCAATCCCTGGCGTAATTAAAATTTGCGACAGTAAAAAATTATTTTTGAAAAATTTACTATAGAAAAGGCAATACCTGGCGCAATTAAAATTTGCGACAGTAAAAAATTAATTTTTGAAAAATTTACTATAGAAAAGGCAATCCCTGGCGGATTTAAAATTTGCGACAGTAAAAAATTAATTTGTGAAAAATTTACTATAGAAATGGCAATCCCTGGCGAAATTAAAATTTGCGACAGTAAAAAATTATTTTTTGAAAAATTTACTGTAGAAAAGGCAATCCCTGGCGCAATTAAAATTTGCGACAGTAAAAAATTATTTTTTGAATAATTGACTATAGAAAAGGCAATCCCTCGCGGATTTAAAATTTGCGACAGTAAAAAATTAATTTTTGAAAAATTTACTATAGAAAAGGCAATACCTGGCGTAATTAAAATTTGCGACAGTAAAAAATTATTTTTTGAAAAATTTACTGTAGAAAAGGCAATCCCTGGCGCAATTAAAATTTGCGACAGTAGAAAATTATTTTTTGAAAAATTTACTATAGAAAAGGCAATCCCTGGCGTATTTAAAATTTGCGACATTAAAAAATCATTTTTTGAAAAATTTACTGTAGAAAGGGCAATCCTTGGCGTAATTAAAATTTGCGACAGTAAAAAATTATTTTTTGAATAATTTACTATAGAAAAGGCAATCCCTGGCGTAATTAAAATTTGCGACAGTAAAAAATTATTTTTTGAAAAATTTACTGTAGAAAAGGCAATCCCTGGCGCAATTAAAATTTGCGACAGTAAAAAATTATTTATTGAATAATTTACTATAGAAAAGGCAATCCCTGGCTTAATTAAAATTTGCGACAGTAAAAAATTAGTTTTTGAAAAATTTACTATAGAAAAGGCAATCACTGGCGCAATTAAAATTTGCGACAGTATAAAATTAAATTTTGAAAAATTTACTATAGAAAAGGCAATCCCTGGCGCAATTAAAATTTGCGACAGTAAAAAATTATTTTTTGCAAAATTTACTATAGAAAAGGCAATCCCTGGCGTAATTAAAATTTGCGACAGTAAAAAATTATTTGTTGAAAAATTTACTGTAGAAAAGGCAATCACTGGCGCAATTAAAATTTGCGACAGTAAAAAATTTGTTTTTGAAAAATTTACTATAGAAAAGTCAATCCCTGGCGGAATTGAAATTTGCGACAGTAGAAAATTATTTTTTGAAAAATTTACTATAGAAAAGGCAATCCCTGGCCCAATTAAAATTTGCGACAGTAAAAAATTATTTTTGAATAATTTACTATAGAAAAGGCAATCCTTGGCGGATTTAAAATTTGCGACAGTAAAAAATTAATTTCTGAAAAATTTACTATAGAAAAGGCAATCCCTGGCGCAATTAAAATTTGCGACTAAAAAATTATTTTTTGTAAAATTTACTATAGAAGAGGCAATCCCTGGCGTATTTAAAATTTGCGACAGTAAAAAATTAATTTGTGAAAAATTTACTATAGAAAAGGCAAAACCTGGCGCAATTAAAATTTGCGACAGTAAAAAATTATTTTTTTGCAAAATTTACTATAGAAATGGCAATCCCTGGCGGAATTAAAATTTGCGACAGTAAAAAATTATTTTTTTGCAAAATTTACTATAGAAAAGGCAATCCCTGTCTTAGTTAAAATTTGCGACAGTAAAAAATTAATTTTTGAAAAATTTACTATAGAAAAGGCAATCCCTGGCGGATTTAAAATTTGCGACAGTAAAAAATTAATTTGTGAAAAATTTACTATAGAAATGGCAATCCCTGGCGAAATTAAAATTTGCGACAGTAAAAAATTATTTTTTGAAAAATTTACTGTAGAAAAGGCAATCCCTGGCGCAATTAAAATTTGCGACTGTAAAAAATTATTTTTTGCAAAATTTACTATAGAAAAGGCAATCCCTGGCGCAATTAAAATTTGCGACAGTAAAAAATTATTTTTTTGCAAAATTTACTATAGAAAAGGCAATCCCTGGCGTAATTAAAATTTGCGACAGTAAAAAATTATTTTTTGAAAAATTTACTATAGAAAAGGCAATACCTGGCGCAGTTAAAATTTGCGACAGTAAAAAATTAATGTTTGAAAAATTTACTATAGAAAAGGCAATCCCTGGCGGATTTAAAATTTGCGACAGTAAAAAATTAATTTGTGAAAAATTTACTATAGAAATGGCAATCCCTGGCGCAATTAAAATTTGCGACAGTAAAAAATTATTTTTTGAAAAATTTACTGTAGGAAAGGCAATCCCTGGCGCAATTAAAATTTGCGACATTAAAAAATTATTTTTTGAAAAATTTACTGTAGAAAAGGCAATCCTTGGCGCAATTAAAATTTGCGACAGTAAAAAATTATTTTTTGAATAATTTACTATAGAAAAGGCAATCCCTGGCGTAATTAAAATTTGCGACAGTAAAAAATTATTTTTTGAAAAATTTACTGTAGAAAAGGCAATCCCTGGCGCAATTAAAATTTGCGACAGTAAAAAATTATTTATTGAATAATTTACTATAGAAAAGGCAATCCCTGGCTTAATTAAAATTTGCGATAGTAAAAAATTAGTTTTTGAAAAATTTACTATAGAAAAGGCAATCACTGGCGCAATTAAAATTTGCGACAGTATAAAATTAAATTTTGAAAAATTTACTATAGAAAAGGCAATCCCTGGCGCAATTAAAATTTGCGACAGTAAAAAATTATTTTTTGCAAAATTTACTATAGAAAAGGCAATCCCTGGCGTAATTAAATTTGCGACAGTAAAAAATTATTTTTTGAAAAATTTACTGTAGAAAAGGCAATCCCTGGCGCAATTAAAATTTGCGACAGTAAAAAATTAATTTGTGAAAAATTTACTATAGAAAAGGCAATCCCTGGCGGATTTAAAATTTGCGGCAGTAAAAAATTAATTTGTGAAAAATTTACTATAGAAAAGGCAATCCCTGGCGCAATTAAAATTTGCGACAGTAAAAAATTATTTTTTTGCAAAATTTACTATAGAAAAGGCAATCCCTGGCGCAATTAAAATTTGCGACAGTAAAAAATTATTTTTTTGCAAAATTTACTGTAGAAAAGGCAATCCCTGGCGTAATTAAAATTTGCGACAGTAAAAAATTATTTTTTGAAAAATTTACTGCAGAAAAGGCAATCCCTGGCGCAATTCAAATTTGCGATAGTAAAAAAATATTTTTTGAAAAATTTACTATAGAAAAGGCAATCCCTGGCGTATTTAAAATTTGCGACAGTAAAAAATTAATTTTTGAAAAATTTACTATAGAAAAGGCAATCCCTGGCGCAATTAAAATTTGCGACAGTAAAAAAATATTTTTTTGCAAAATTTACTATAGAAAAGGCAAACCCTGGCGCAATTAAAATTTGCGACAGTAAAAAATTATTTTTTTGCAAAATTTACTATAGAAAAGGCAAACCCTGGCGCAATTAAAATTTGCGACAGTAAAAAATTATTTTTTTGCAAAATTTACTATAGAAAAGGCAATCCCTGGCGTAATTAAAATTTGCGACAGTAAAAAATTATTTTTTGAAAAATTTACTGTAGAAAAGGCAATCCCTGGCGTAGTTAAAATTTGCGACAGTAAAAAATTATTTTTTGAAAAATTTACTATAGAAAAGGCAATCCCTGGCGTAATTAAAATTTGCGACAGTAAAAAATTATTTTTTGAAAAATTTACTATAGAAAAGGCAATACCTGGCGCAATTAAAATTTGCGACAGTAAAAAATTAATTTTTGAAAAATTTACTGTAGAAAAGGCAATCCCTGGCGTAGTTAAAATTTGCGACAGTAAAAAATTATTTTTTGAAAAATTTACTATAGAAAGGCAATCCCTGGCGTAATTAAAATTTGCGACAGTAAAAAATTATTTTTTGAAAAATTTACTATAGAAAAGGCAATACCTGGCGCAATTAAAATTTGCGACAGTAAAAAATTAATTTTTGAAAAATTTACTATAGAAAAGGCAATCCCTGGCGGATTTAAAATTTGCGACAGTAAAAAATTAATTTGTGAAAAATTTACTATAGAAATGGCAATCCCTGGCGAAATTAAAATTTGCGACAGTAAAAAATTATTTTTTGAAAAATTTACTGTAGAAAAGGCAATCCCTGGCGCAATTAAAATTTGCGACAGTAAAAAATTATTTTTTGAATAATTGACTATAGAAAAGGCAATCCCTCGCGATTTAAAATTTGCGACAGTAAAAAATTAATTTTTGAAAAATTTACTATAGAAAAGGCAATACCTGGCGTAATTAAAATTTGCGACAGTAAAAAATTATTTTTTGAAAAATTTACTGTAGAAAAGGCAATCCCTGGCGCAATTAAAATTTGCGACAGTAAAAAATTATTATTGAATAATTTACTATAGAAAAGGCAATCCCTGGCTTAATTAAAATTTGCGACAGTAAAAAATTAGTTTTTGAAAAATTTACTATAGAAAAGGCAATCACTGGCGCAATTAAAATTTGCGACAGTATAAAATTAAATTTTGAAAAATTTACTATAGAAAAGGCAATCCCTGGCGCAATTAAAATTTGCGACAGTAAAAAATTATTTTTTGCAAAATTTACTATAGAAAAGGCAATCCCTGGCGTAATTAAAATTTGCGACAGTAAAAAATTATTTGTTGAAAAATTTACTGTAGAAAAGGCAATCACTGGCGCAATTAAAATTTGCGACAGTAAAAAATTTGTTTTTGAAAAATTTACTATAGAAAAGTCAATCCCTGGCGGAATTGAAATTTGCGACAGTAGAAAATTATTTTTTGAAAAATTTACTATAGAAAAGGCAATCCCTGGCCCAATTAAAATTTGCGACAGTAAAAAATTATTTTTGAATAATTTACTATAGAAAAGGCAATCCTTGGCGGATTTAAAATTTGCGACAGTAAAAAATTAATTTCTGAAAAATTTACTATAGAAAAGGCAATCCTGGCGCAATTAAAATTTGCGACAGTAAAAAATTATTTTTTGTAAAATTTACTATAGAAGAGGCAATCCCTGGCGTATTTAAAATTTGCGACAGTAAAAAATTAATTTGTGAAAAATTTACTATAGAAAAGGCAAACCCTGGCGCAATTAAAATTTGCGACAGTAAAAAATTATTTTTTGCAAAATTTACTATAGAAATGGCAATCCCTGGCGGAATTAAAATTTGCGACAGTAAAAAATTATTTTTTTGCAAAATTTACTATAGAAAAGGCAATCCCTGGCTTAGTTAAAATTTGCGACAGTAAAAAATTAATTTTTGAAAAATTTACTATAGAAAAGGCAATCCCTGGCGGATTTAAAATTTGCGACAGTAAAAAATTAATTTGTGAAAAATTTACTATAGAAATGGCAATCCCTGGCGAAATTAAAATTTGCGACAATAAAAAATTATTTTTTGAAAAATTTACTGTAGAAAAGGCAATCCCTGGCGCAATTAAAATTTGCGACTGTAAAAAATTATTTCTTGAATAATTTACTATAGAAAAGGCAATCCCTCGCGGATTTAAAATTTGCGACAGTAAAAAATTAATTTTTGAAAAATTTACTATAGAAAAGGCAATACCTGGCGTAATTAAAATTTGCGACAGTAAAAAATTATTTTTTGAAAAATTTACTGTAGAAAAGGCAATCCCTGGCGCAATTAAAATTTGCGACAGTAGAAAATTATTTTTTGAAAAATTTACTATAGAAAAGGCAATCCCTGGCGTATTTAAAATTTGCGACATTAAAAAATTATTTTTTGAAAAATTTACTGTAGAAAAGGCAATCCTTGGCGTAATTAAAATTTGCGACAGTAAAAAATTATTTTTTGAATAATTTACTATAGCAAAGGCAATCCCTGGCGTAATTAAAATTTGCGACAGTAAAAAATTATTTTTTGAAAAATTTACTGTAGAAAAGGCAATCCCTGGCGCAATTAAAATTTGCGACAGTAAAAAATTATTTATTGAATAATTTACTATAGAAAAGGCAATCCCTGGCTTAATTAAAATTTGCGACAGTAAAAAATTAGTTTTTGAAAAATTTACTATAGAAAAGGCAATCACTGGCGCAATTAAAATTTGCGACAGTATAAAATTAAATTTTGAAAAATTTACTATAGAAAAGGCAATCCCTGGCGCAATTAAAATTTGCGACAGTAAAAAATTATTTTTTGCAAAATTTACTATAGAAAAGGCAATCCCTGGCGTAATTAAAATTTGCGACAGTAAAAAATTATTTTTTGAAAAATTTACTGTAGAAAAGGCAATCACTGGCGCAATTAAAATTTGCGACAGTAAAAAATTTGTTTTTGAAAAATTTACTATAGAAAAGTCAATCCCTGGCGCAATTGAAATTTGCGACAGTAGAAAATTATTTTTTGAAAATTTACTATAGAAAAGGCAATCCCTGGCCTAATTAAAATTTGCGACAGTAAAAAATTATTTTTGAATAATTTACTATAGAAAAGGCAATCCTTGGCGGATTTAAAATTTGCGACAGTAAAAAATTAATTTCTGAAAAATTTACTATAGAAAAGGCAATCCCTGGCGCAATTAAAATTTGCGACAGTAAAAAATTATTTTTGTAAAATTTACTATAGAAGAGGCAATCCCTGGCGTATTTAAAATTTGCGACAGTAAAAAATTAATTTGTGAAAAATTTACTATAGAAAAGGCAAACCCTGGCGCAATTAAAATTTGCGACAGTAAAAAATTATTTTTTTGCAAAATTTACTATAGAAATGGCAATCCCTGGCGGAATTAAAATTTGCGACAGTAAAAAATTATTTTTTTGCAAAATTTACTATAGAAAAGGCAATCCCTGGCTTAGTTAAAATTTGCGACAGTAAAAAATTATTTTTTGAAAAATTTACTGTAGAAAAGGAAATCCCTGGCGTAGTTAAAATTTGCGACAATAAAAAATTATTTTTTGAAAAATTTACTATAGAAAAAGCAATCCCTGGCGTAATTAATATTTGCGACAGTAAAAAATTATTTTTTGAAAAATTTACTATAGAAAAGGCAATACCTGGCGGAATTAAAATTTGCGACAGTAAAAAATTAATTTTTGAAAAATTTACTATAGAAAAGGCAATCCCTGGCGGATTTAAAATTTGCGACAGTAAAAAAATAATTTGTGAAAAATTTACTATAGAAAAGGCAATCCCTGGCGCAATTAAAATTTGCGACAGTAAAAAATTATTTTTTGAAAAATTTACTGTAGAAAAGGCAATCCCTGGCGCAATTAAAATTTGCGACAGTAAAAAATTATTTGTTGAATAATTTATTATAGAAAAGGCAATCCCTCGCGGATTTAAAATTTGCGACAGTAAAAAATTAATTTTTGAAAAATTTACTATAGAAAAGGCAATCCCTGGCGTAATTAAAATTTGCGACAGTAAAAAATTATTTTTTGAAAAATTTACTGTAGAAAAGGCAATCCCTGGCGCAATTAAAATTTGCGACAGTAGAAAATTAATTTTTGTAAAATTTACTATAGAAAAGGCAATCCCTGGCGTATTTAAAATTTGCGACAGTAAACAATTATTTATTGAAAAATTTACTATAGAAAAGGCAATCCCTGGCGTAATTAAAATTTGCGACAGTAAAAAATTATTTTTTGAAAAATTTACTGTAGAAAAGGGAATCCCTGGCGCAATTAAAATTTGCGACAGTAGAAAATTATGTTTTGAAAAATTTACTATAGAAAAGGCAATCCCTGGCGTATTTAAAATTTGCGACAGTAAAATTTTATTTTTTGAAAAATTTACTGTAGAAAAGGCAATCCCTGACGCAATTAAAATTTGCGACAGTAAAAAATTATTTTTTGAATAATGTACTATAGAAAAGGCAATACCTGGCGTAATTAAAATTTGCGACAGTAAAAAATAATTTTTTGAAAAATTTACTGTAGAAAAGGCATTTCCTGGCGCAATTAAAATTTGCGACAGTAAAAAATTATTTTTTGAAAAATTTACTGTAGAAAAGGCAATCCCTGGCGCAATTAAAATTTGCTACAGTAAAAAATTATTTTTTGAATAATTTAATAGAGAAGGCAATCCCTGGCGCATTTAAAATTTGCGACAGTAAAAATTAATTTTTTGAATAATTTACTATATAAAAGGCAATCCCTGGCGTATTTAAAATTTGCGACAGTAAAAAATTAATTTTTGAAAAATTTACTGTAGAAAAGGCAATCCTTGGCGTAGTTAAAATTTGCGACAGTAAAAAATTATTTTTTGAATAATTTACTATAGAAAAGGCAATCCCTGGCGCAATTAATATTTGCGACAGTATAAAATTAAATTTTGAAAAATTTACTATAGAAATGGCAATCCCTGGCGTATTTAAAATTTGCGACAGTATAAAATTAATTTTTGAAAAATTTACTGTAGAAAAGGCAATCCCTGGCGCAATTAAAATTTGCGACAGTAAAAAATTATTTTTTGAAAAATTTACTGTAGAAAAGGCAATCCCTGGCGCAATTAAAATGTGCGACAGTAAAAAATTATTTTTTGAATAATTTAATAGAAAAGGCAATCCCTGGCGCAATTAAAATTTGCGACAGTAAAAAATTATTTTTTTGCAAAATTTACTATAGAAAAGGCAATCCCTGGCGCAATTAAAATTTGCGACAGTAAAAAATTATTTTTTTGCAAAATTTACTATAGAAAAGGCAAACCCTGGCGCAATTAAAATTTGCGACAGTAAAAAATTATTTTTTGAAAAATTTACTATAGAAGAGGCAATCCCTGGCGTATTTAAAATTTGCGACAGTATAAAATTAATTTTTGAAAAATTTACTGTAGAAAAGGCAATCCCTGGCGCAATTAAAATTTGCGACAGTAAAAAATTATTTTCTGCAAAATTTACTATAGAAGAGGCAATACCTGGCGTATTTAAAATTTGCGACAGTATAAAATTAATTTTTGAAAAATTTACTGTAGAAAAGGCAATCCCTGGCGCATTTAAAATTTGCGAGAGTAAAAAATTATTTTTTGAAAAATTTACTGTAGAAAAGGCAATCCCTGGCGGAATTAAAATTTGCGACAGTAAAAAATTATTTTTTGAATAATTTAATAGAAAAGGCAATCCTTGGCGCAATTAAAATTTGCGACAGTAAAAATTTATTTTTTGAATAATTTACTATAGAAAAGGCAATCCCTGGCGTATTCAAAATTTGCGACAGTAAAAAATTAATTTTTGAAAAATCTACTGTAGAAAAGGCAATACTTGGCGTAGTTAAAATTTGCGACAGTAAAAAAATATTTTTTGAATAATTTACTATAGAAGAGGCAATACCTGGCGTATTTAAAATTTGCGACAGTATAAAATTAATTTTTGAAAAATTTACTGTAGAAAAGGCAATCCCTGGCGCAATTAAAATTTGCGACAGTAAAAAATTATTTTTTGAAAAATTTACTGTAGAAAAGGCAATCCCTGGCGCAATTAAAATTTGCTACAGTAAAAAATTATTTTTTGAATAATTTAATAGAAAAGGCAATCCCTGGCGCAATTAAAATTTGCGACAGTAAAAATTTATTTTTTGAATAATTTACTATAGAAAAGGCAATCCCTGGCGTATTTAAAATTTGCGACAGTAAAAAATTAATTTTTGAAAAATTTACTGTAGAAAAGGCAATCCTTGCCGTAGTTAAAATTTGCGACAATAAAAAATTATTTTTTGAATAATTTACTATAGAAAAGGCAATCCCTGGCGCAATTAAAATTTGCGACAGTATAAAATTAAATTTTGAAAAATTTACTATAGAAAAGGCAATCCCTGGCGTAATTAAAATTTGCGACAGTATAAAATTATTTTTTGTTAAATTTACTGTAGAAAAGGCAATCCCTGGCGCAATTAAAATTTGCGACAGTAAAAAATAATTTTTTGCAAAATTTAGTATAGAAAAGGCAATCCCTGGCGTATTTAAAATTTGCGACAGTATAAAATTAATTTTTGAAAAATTTACTGTAGAAAAGGCAATCCCTGGCGCAATTAAAATTTGCGAGAGTAAAAAATTATTTTTTGAAAATTTACTGTAGAAAAGGCAATCCCTGGCGCAATTAAAATTTGCGACAGTAAAAAAATATTTTTTGCAAAATTTACTATAGAAAAGGCAATCCCTGGCGTAATTAAAATTTGCGACAGTAAAAAATTATTTTTTGAAAAATTTACTGTAGAAAGGGCAATCCCTGGCGCAATTAAAATTTGCGACAGTAAAAAATTTGTTTTTGAAAAATTTACTATAGAAAAGGCATTCCCTGGCGCAATTGAAATTTGCGACAGTAGAAAATTATTTTTTGAAAAATTTACTATAGAAAAGGCAATCCCTGGCCCAATTAAAATTTGCGACAGTAAAAAATTATTTTTGAATAATTTACTATAGAAAAGGAAAATCTTGGCGGATTTAAAATTTGCGACAGTAAAAAATTAATTTCTGAAAAATTTACTATAGAAAAGGCAATCCCTGGCGCAATTAAAATTTACGACAGTAAAAAATTATTTTTTGCAAAAATTTACTATAGAAAAGGCAATCCCTGGCGTATTTAAAATTTGCGACATTAAAAAATTAATTTGTGAAAAATTTACTATAGAAAAGGCAAACCCTGGCGCAATTAAAATTTGCGACAATAAAAAAATATTTTTTTTGCAAAATTTACTATAGAAATGGCAATCCCTGGCGGAATTAAAATTTGCGACAGTAAAAAATTATTTTTTTTGCAAAATTTACTATAGAAAAGGCAATCCCTGGCGTAATTAAAATTTGCGACAGTAAAAAATTATTTTTTAAAAATTTACCGTAGAAAAGGAAATCCCTGGCGTAGTTAAAATTTGCGACAATAAAAATTTTTTTTTTGAAAAATTTGCTATAGAAAAGGCAATCCCTGGCGTAATTAAAATTTGCGACAGTAAAAAATTATTTTTTGAAAAATTTACTATAGAAAAGGCAAAACCTGGCGCAATTAAAATTTGCGACAGTAAAAAATTAATTTTTGAAAAATTTACTATAGAAAAGGCAATACCTGGCGGATTTAAAATTTGCGACAGGAAAAAAATAATTTGTGAAAAATTTACTATAGAAAAGGCAATCCCTGGCGCAATTAAAATTTGCGACAGTAAAAAATTATTTTTTGAAAAATTTACTGTAGAAAAGGCAATCCCTGGCGCAATTAAAATTTGCGACAGTAAAAAATTATTTGTTGAATAATTTATTATAGAAAAGGCAATCCCTCGCGGATTTAAAATTTGCGACAGTAAAAAATTAATTTTTGAAAAATTTACTATAGAAAAGGCAATCCCTGGCGTAATTAAAATTTGCGACAGTAAAAAATTATTTTTTGAAAAATTTACTGTAGAAAAGGCAATCCCTGGCGCAATTAAAATTTGCGACAGTAGAAAATTAATTTTTGTAAAATTTACTATAGAAAAGGCAATCCCTGGCGTATTTAAAATTTGCGACAGTAAACAATTATTTTTTGAAAAATTTACTATAGAAAAGGCAATCCCTGGCGTAATTAAAATTTGCGACAGTAAAAAATTATTTTTTGAAAAATTTACTGTAGAAAAGGCAATCCCTGGCGCAATTAAATTTGCGACAGTAGAAAATTATGTTTTGAAAAAATTTCTATAGAAAAGGCAATACCTGGCGTATTTAAAATTTGCGACAGTAAAAAATTATTTTTTGAAAAATTTACTGTAGAAAAGGCAATCCCTGGCGCAATTAAAATTTGCGACAGTAAAAAATTATTTTTTGAATAATTTACTATAGAAAAGGCAACCCCTGGCGTAATTAAAATTTGCGACAGTAAAAAATTATTTTTTGAATAATTTACTGTAGAAAAGGCAATCCCTTTCGTATTTAAAATTTGCGACAGTAAAAATTAATTTTTGAAAAATTGACTGTAGAAAAGGCAATCCTTGGCGTGGTTAAAATCTGCGACAGTAAAAAATTATTTTTTGAATAATTTACTATAGAAAAGGCAATCCCTGGCGCAATTAAAATTTGCGACAGTAAAAAACTATTTTTTGAATAATTTAATAGAAAAGGCAATCCCTGGCGCAATTAAAATTTGCGACAGTAAAAATTTATTTTTTGAATATTTTACTATAGAAAAGGCAATCCCTGGCGCAATTAAAATTTGCGACAGTAAAAAATTATTTTTTTGCAAAATTTACTATAGAAAAGGCAATCCCTGGCGCAATTAAAATTTGCGACAGTAAAAAATTATTTTTTGCAAAATTTACTATAGAAGAGGCAATCCCTGGCGTATTTAAAATTTGCGACAGTATAAAATTAATTTTTGAAAAATTTACTGTAGAAAAGGCAATCCCTGGCGCAATTAAAATTTGCGACAGTAATAAATTATTTTCTGCAAAATTTACTATAGAAGAGGCAATCCCTGGCGTATTTAAAATTTGCGACAGTATAAAATTAATTTTTGAAAAATTTACTGTAGAAAAGGCAATCCCTGGCGCAATTAAAATTTGCGAGAGTAAAAAATTATTTTTGAAAAATTTACTGTAGAAAAGGCAATCCCTGGCGTAATTAAAATTTGCGACAGTAAAAATTATTTTTTGAATAATTTAATAGAAAAGGCAATCCTTGGCGCAATTAAAATTTGCGACAGTAAAAACTTATTTTTTGAATAATTTACTATAGAAAAGGCAATCCCTGGCGTATTCAAAATTTGCGACAGTAAAAAATTAATTTTTGAAAAATTTACTGTAGAAAAGGCAATCCTTGGCGTAGTTAAAGTTTGCGACAGTAAAAAATTATTTTTTGAATAATTTACTATAGAAGAGGCAATCCCTGGCGTATTTAAAATTTGCGACAGTATAAAATTAAATTTTGAAAAATTTACTGTAGAAAAGGCAATCCCTGGCGCAATTAAAATTTGCGACAGTAAAAAATTATTTTTTGCAAAATTTAGTATAGAAAAGGCAATCCCTGGCGTATTTAAAATTTGCGACAGTATAAAATTAATTTTTGAAAAATTTACTGTAGAAAAGGCAATCCCTGGCGCAATTAAAATTTGCGACAGTAAAAAATTATTTTTTGAATAATTTACTATAGAAAAGGCAACCCCTGGCGTAATTAAAATTTGCGACAGTAAAAAATTATTTTTTGAAAAATTTACTGTAGAAATGGCATTTCCTGGCGCAATTAAAATTTGCGACAGTAAAAAATTATTTTTTGAATAATTTACTATAGAAAAGGCAATCCCTGGCGCAATTAAAATTTGCGACAGTAAAAAATTATTTTTTGCAAAATTTACTATAGAAGAGGCAATCCCTGGCGTATTTAAAATTTGCGACAGTATAAAATTAATTTTTGAAAAATTTTACTGTAGAAAAGGCAATCCCTGGCGCAATTAAAATTTGCGACAGTAAAAAAATTATTTCTTGAAAAATTTACTGTAGAAAAGGCAATCCCTGGCGCAATTAAAATTTGCTACAGTAAAAAATTATTTTTTGAATAATTTAATAGAAAAGGCAATCCCTGGCGCAATTAAAATTTGCGACAGTAAAAATTTATTTTTTGAATAATTTACTATAGAAAAGGCAATCCCTTTCGTATTTAAAATTTGCGACAGTAAAAATTAATTTTTGAAAAATTGACTGTAGAAAAGGCAATCCTTGGCGTAGTTAAAATTTGCGACAGTAAAAAATTATTTTTTGAATAATTTACTATAGAAAAGGCAATACCTGGCGCAATTAAAATTTGCGACAGTATAAAATTAAATTTTGAAAAATTTACTATAGAAAAGGCAATCCCTGGCGTAATTAAAATTTGCGACAGTATAAAATTATTTTTTGTAAAATTTACTGTAGAAAAGGCAATCCCTGGCGCAATTAAAATTTGCGACAGTAAAAAATTATTTTTTGCAAAATTTAGTATAGAAAAGGCAATCCCTGGCGTATTTAAAATTTTGCGACAGTATAATATTAATTTTTGAAAAATTTACTGTAGAAAAGGCAATCCCTGGCGCAATTAAAATTTGCGACAGTAAAAAATTATATTTTGAAAAATTTACTGTAGAAAAATCAATCCCTGGCGCAATTAAAATGTGCGACAGTAAAAAACTATTTTTTGAATAATTTAATAGAAAAGGCAATCCCTGGCGCAATTAAAATTTGCGACAGTAAAAATTTATTTTTTGAATAATTTACTATAGAAAAGGCAATCCCTGGCGCAATTAAAATTTGCGACAGTAAAAAATTATTTTTTTGCAAAATTTACTATAGAAAAGGCAATCCCTGGCGCAATTAAAATTTGCGACAGTAAAAAATTATTTTTTGCAAAATTTACTATAGAAGAGGCAATCCCTGGCGTATTTAAAATTTGCGACAGTATAAAATTAATTTTTGAAAAATTTACTGTAGAAAAGGCAATCCCTGGCGCAATTAAAATTTGCGACAGTAAAAAATTATTTTCTGCAAAATTTACTATAGAAGAGGCAATCCCTGGCGTATTTAAAATTTGCGACAGTATAAAATTAATTTTTGAAAAATTTACTGTAGAATAGGCAATCCCTGGCGCAATTAAAATTTGCGAGAGTAAAAAATTATTTTTTGAAAAATTTACTGTAGAAAAGGCAATCCCTGGCGTAATTAAAATTTGCGACAGTAAAAAATTATTTTTTGAATAATTTAATAGAAAAGGCAATCCTTGGCGCAATTAAAATTTGCGACAGTAAAAATTTATTTTTTGAATAATTTACTATAGAAAAGGCAATCCCTGGCGTATTCAAAATTTGCGACAGTAAAAAATTAATTTTTGAAAAATTTACTGTAGAAAAGGCAATACTTGGCGTAGTTAAAATTTGCGACAGTAAAAAATTATTTTTTGAATAATTTACTATAGAACAGGCAATCCCTGGCGTATTTAAAATTTGCGACAGTATAAAATTAATTTTTGAAAAATTTACTGTAGAAAAGGCAATCCCTGGCGCAATTAAAATTTGCGACAGTAAAAAATTATTTTTTGAAAAATTTACTGTAGAAAAGGCAATCCCTGGCGCAATTAAAATTTGCTACAGTAAAAAATTATTTTTTGAATAATTTAATAGAAAAGGCAATCCCTGGCGCAATTAAAATTTGCGACAGTAAAAATTTATTTTTTGAATAATTTACAATAGAAAAGGCAATCCCTGGCGTATTTAAAATTTGCGAGAGTAAAAAATTAATTTTTGAAAAATTTACTGTAGAAAAGGCAATCCTTGGCGTAGTTAAAATTTGCGACAGTAAAAAATTATTTTTTGATTAATTTACTATAGAAGAGTCAATCCCTGGCGCAATTAAAATTTGCGACAGTATAAAATTAAATTTTGAAAAATTTGCTATAGAAAAGGCAATCCCTGGCGTAATTAAAGTTTGCTACAGTATAAAATTATTTTTTGTAAAATTTACTGTAGAAAAGGCAATCCCTGGCGTATTTAAAATTTGCGACATTAAAAAATTAATTTTTGAAAAATTTACTGTAGAAAAGGCAATCCCTGGCGCGATTAAAATTTGCGACAGTAAAAAATTATTTTTTGAAAAATTTACTGTAGAAAAGGCAATTCCTGGCGCAATTAAAATTTGCGACAGTAAAAAATTATTTTTTGAATAATTTAATAGAAAAGGCAATCCCTGGCGCAATTAAAATTTGCGACAGTAAAAATTTATTTTTTGAATAATTTACTATAGAAAAGGCAATCCCTGGCGCAATTAAAATTTGCGACAGTAAAAAATTATTTTTTTGCAAAATTTACTATAGAAAAGGCAATCCCTGGCGCAATTAAAATTTGTGACAGTAAAAAATTATTTTTTGAATAATTTACTATAGAAAAGGCAATCCCTGGCGGATTTAAAATTTGCGACAGTAAAAAATTAATTTGTGAAAAATTTACTATAGAAAAGGCAATCCCTGGCGCAATTAAAATTTGCGACGGTAAAAAATTATTTTTTTGCAAAATTTACTATAGAAAAGTCAATCCCTGGCGCAATTAAAATTTGCGACAGTAAAAAATTATTTTTTTGCAAAATTTACTATAGAAAAGGTAATCCCTGGCGTAATTAAAATTTTCGACAGTAAAAAATTATTTTTTGAAAAATTTACTGCAGAAAAGGCAATCCCTGGCGCAATTAAAATTTGCGACAGTAAAAAACTATTTTTTGAAAAATTTACTATAAAAAGGCAATCCCTGGCGTATTTAAAATTTGCGAGAGTAAAAAATTAATTTGTGAAAAATTTACTATAGAAAAGGCAATCCCTGGCGCAATTAAAATTTGCAACAGTAGAAAATTATTTTTTGAAAAATTTATTATAGAAAAGGCATTCCCTGGCGCAATTAAAATTTGCGACAGTAAAAAATTATTTTTTTGCAAAATTTACTATAGAAAAGGCAATCCCTGGCGTAATTGAAATTTGCGACAGTAAAAAATTATTTTTTGAATAATTTAATAGAAAATACAATCCCTGGCGCAATTAAAATTTGCGACAGTAAAAACTTATTTTTTGAATAATTTACTATAGAAAAGGCAATCCCTGGCGTATTTAAAATTTGCGACAGTAAAAAATTAATTTTTGAAAAATTTACTGTAGAAAAGGCAATCCTTGGCGTAGTTAAAATTTGCGACAGTAAAAAATTATTTTTTGAATAATTTACTATAGAAAAGGCAATCCCTGGCGCAATTAAAATTTGCGACAGTATAAAATGAAATTTTAAAAATTTACTATAGAAAAGGCAATCCCTGGCGTAATTAAAATTTGCGACAGTATAAAATTATTTTTTGTAAAATTTACTGTAGAAAAGGCAATCCCTTGCGCAATTAAAATTTGCGACAGTAAAAAATTATTTTTTGAAAAAATTTACTGTAGAAAAGGCAATCCCTGGCGCAATTAAAATTTGCGACAGTAGAAAATTATTTTTTGAAAAATTTACTGTAGAAAAGGCAATCCCTGACGCCATTAAAATTTGCGACAGTAAAAAATTATTTTTTGAATAATTTACTATAGAAAAGGCAATCCCTGGCGGATTTAAAATTTGCGACAGTAATAAATTAATTTGTGAAAAATTCACTATAGAAGAGGCAATCCCTGGCGCAATCAAAATTTGCGACAGTAAAAAATTATTTTTTTGCAAAATTTACTATAGAAAAGGCAATCCCTGGCGCAATTAAAATTTGCGACAGTAAAAAATTATTTTTTTGCAAAATTTACTATAGAAAAGGCAATCCCTGGCGTAATTAAAATTTGCGACAGTAAAAAATTATTTTTTGAAAAATTTACTGCAGAAAAGGCAATCCCTGGCGCAATTAAAATTTGCGACATTAAAAAACTATTTTTTGAAAAATTTACTATAGAAAAGGCAATCCCTGGCGTATTTAAAATTTGCGACAGTAAAAAATTAATTTGTGAAGTGAAAAATTTACTATAGAAAAGGCAATCCCTGGCGCAATTAAAATTTGCAACAGTAGAAAATTATTTTTTGAAAAATTTACTATAGAAAAGGCAATCCCTGGCGCAATTAAAATTTGCGACAGTATAAAATTAAATTTTGAAAAATTTACTATAGAAAAGGCAATCCCTGGCGTAATTAAAATTTGCGACAGTATAAAATAATTTTTTGTAAAATTTACTGTAGAAAAGGCAATCCCTGGCGCAATTAAAATTTGCGACAGTAAAAAATTATTTTTTGAAAAAATTTACTGTAGAAAAGGCAATCCCTGGCGCAATTAAAATTTGCGACAGTAGAAAATTATTTTTTGAAAAATTTACTGTAGAAAAGGCAATCCCTGACGCAATTAAAATTTGCGAAGGTAAAAAATTATTTTTTGAATAATTTACTATAGAAAAGGCAATCCCTGGCGGATTTAAAATTTGCGACAGTAAAAAATTAATTTGTGAAAAATTTACTATAGAAAAGGCAATCCCTGGCGCAATCAAAATTTGCGACAGTCAAAAATTATTTTTTTGCAAAATTTACCATAGAAAAGGCAATCCCTGGCGTAATTAAAATTTGCGACAGTGAAAAATTATTTTTTGAAAAATTTACTGCAGAAAAGGCAATCCCTGGCGTAATTAAAATTTGCGACAGTAAAAAACTATTTTTTGAAAAATTTACTATAGAAAAGGCAATCCCTGGCGTATTTAAAATTTGCGACAGTAAAAAATTAATTTGTGAAAAATTTACTATAGAAAAGGCAATCCCTGGCGCAATTAAAATTTGCAACAGTAGAAAATTATTTTTTGAAAAATTTACTATAGAAAAGGCAATCCCTGGCGCAATTAAAATTTGCGACAGTATAAAATTAAATTTTGAAAGATTTACTATAGAAAAGGCAATCCCTGGCGTAATTAAAATTTGCGACAGTATAAAATTATTTATTGTAAAATTTACTGTAGAAAAGGCAATCCCTGGCGCAATTAAAATTTGCGACAGTAAAAAATTATTTTTTGAATAATTTACTATAGAAAAGGCAATCCCTGGCGCAATTAAAATTTGCGACAGTATAAAATTAAATTTTGAAAAATTTACTATAGAAAAGGCAATCCCTGGCGTAATTAAAATTTGCGACAGTATAAAATTATTTTTTGTAAAATTTACTGTAGAAAAGGCAATCCCTGGCGCAATTAAAATTTGCGACAGTAAAAAATTATTTTTTGCAAAATTTAGTATAGAAAAGGCAATTCCTGGCGTATTTAAAATTTTGCGGCAGTATAATATTAATTTTTGAAAAATTTACTATAGAAGAGGCAATCCCTGGCGTATTTAAAATTTGCGACAGTAAAAAATTATATTTTGAAAAATTTACTCTAGAAAAATCAATCCCTGGCGCAATTAAAATGTGCGACAGTAAAAAACTATTTTTTGAATAATTTAATAGAAAAGGCAATCCCTGGCGCAATTAAAATTTGCGACAGTAAAAATTTATTTTTTGAATAATTTACTATAGAAAAGGCAATCCCTGGCGCAATTAAAATTTGCGACAGTAAAAAATTATTTTTTTGCAAAATTTACTATAGAAAAGGCAATCCCTGGCGCAATTAAAATTTGCGACAGTAAAAAATTATTTTTTGCAATATTTACTATAGAAGAGGCAATCCCTGGCGTATTTAAAATTTGCGACAGTATAAAATTAATTTTTGAAAAATTTACTGTAGAAAAGGCAATCCCTGGCGCAATTAAAATTTGCGAAAGTAAAAAATTATTTTCTGCAAAATTTACTATAGAAGAGGCAATTCCTGGCGTATTTAAAATTTGCGACAGTATAAAATTAATTTTTGAAAAATTTACTGTAGAATAGGCAATCCCTGGCGCAATTAAAATTTGCGAGAGTAAAAAATTATTTTTTGAAAAATTTACTGTAGAAAAGGCAATCCCTGGCGTAATTAAAATTTGCGACAGTAAAAAATTATTTTTTGAATAATTTAATAGAAAAGGCAATGCTTGGCGCAATTAAAATTTGCGACAGTAAAAATTTATTTTTTGAATAATTTACTACAGAAAAGGCAATCCCTGGCGTATTCAAAATTTGCGACAGTAAAAAATTAATTTTTGAAAAATTTACTGTAGAAAAGCCAATCCTTGGCGTAGTTAAAATTTGCGACAGTAAAAAATTATTTTTTGAATAATTTACTATAGAAGAGGCAATCCCTGGCGTATTTAAAATTTGCGACAGTATAAAATTAATTTTTGAAAAATTTACTGTAGAAAAGGCAATCCCTGGCGCAATTAAAATTTGCGACAGTAAAAAATTATTTTTTGAAAAATTTACTGTAGAAAAGGCAATCCCTGGCGCAATTAAAATTTGCTACAGTAAAAAATTATTTTTTGAATAATTTAATAGAAAAGGCAATCCCTGGCGCAATTAAAATTTGCGATAGTAAAAATTTATTTTTTGAATAATTTACTATAGAAAAGGCAATCCCTGGCGTATTTAAAATTTGCGAGAGTAAAAAATTAATTTTTGAAAAATTTACTGTAGAAAAGGCAATCCTTGGCGTAGTTAAAATTTGCGACAGTAAAAAATTATTTTTTGAATAATTTACTATAGAAGAGGCAATCCCTGGCGCAATTAAAATTTGCGACAGTATAAAATTAAATTTTGAAAAATTTACTATAGAAAAGGCAATCCCTGGCGTAATTAAAATTTGCTACAGTATAAAATTATTTTTTGTAAAATTTACTGTAGAAAAGGCAATCCCTGGCGCAATTAAAATTTGCGACAGTAAAAAATTATTTTTTGCAAAATTTAGTATAGAAAAGGCAATCCCTGGCGTATTTAAAATTTGCGACAGTATAAAATTAATTTTTGAAAAATTTACTGTAGAAAAGGCAATCCCTGGCGCGATTAAAATTTGCGACAGTAAACAATTATTTTTTGGAAAATTTACTGTAGAAAAGGCAATTCCTGGCGCAATTAAAATTTGCGACAGTAAAAAATTATTTTTTGAATAATTTAATAGAAAAGGTAATCCCTGGCGCAATTAAAATTTGCGACAGTAAAAATTTATTTTTTGAATAATTTACTATAGAAAAGGCAATCCCTGGCGCAATTAAAATTTGCGACAGTAAAAAATTATTTTTTTGCAAAATTTACTATAGAAAAGGCAATCCCTGGCGCAATTAAAATTTGCGACATTAAAAAATTATTTTTTGAATAATTTACTATAGAAAAGGCAATCCCTGGCGGATTTAAAATTTGCGACAGTAAAAAATTAATTTGTGAAAAATTTACTATAGAAAAGGCAATCCCTGGCGCAATTAAAATTTGCGACGGTAAAAAATTATTTTTTTGCAAAATTTACTATACAAAAGTCAATTAAAATTTGCGACAGTAAAAAATTATTTTTTTGCAAAATTTACTATAGAAAAGGTAATCCCTGGCGTAATTAAAATTTTCGACAGTAAAAAATTATTTTTTGAAAAATTTACTGCAGAAAAGGCAATCCCTGGCGCAATTAAAATTTGCGACAGTAAAAAACTATTTTTTGAAAAATTTTCTATAAAAAGGCAATCCCTGGCGTATTTAAAATTTGCGATAGTAAAAAATTAATTTGTGAAAAATTTACTATAGAAAAGGCAATCCCTGGCGCAATTAAAATTTGCAACAGTAGAAAATTATTTTTTGAAAAATTTATTATAGAAAAGGCATTCCCTGGCGCAATTAAAATTTGCGACACTAAAAAATTATTTTTTTGCAAAATTTACTATAGAAAAGGCAATCCCTGGCGTAATTGAAATTTGCGACAGTAAAAAATTATTTTTTGAATAATTTAATAGAAAAGGCAATCCCTGGAGCAATTAAAATTTGCGACAGTAAAAACTTATTTTTTGAATAATTTACTATAGAAAAGGCAATCCCTGGCGTATTTAAAATTTGCGACAGTAAAAAATTAATTTTTGAAAAATTTACTGTAGAAAAGGCAATCCTTGGCGTAGTTAAAATTTGCGACAGTAAAAAATTATTTTTTGAATAATTTACTATAGAAAAGGCAATCCCTGGCGCAATTAAAATTTGCGACAGTATAAAATGAAATTTTAAAAATTTACTATAGAAAAGGCAATCCCTGGCGTAATTAAAATTTGCGACAGTATAAAATTATTTTTTGTAAAATTTACTGTAGAAAAGGCAATCCCTGGCGCAATTAAAATTTGCGACAGTAAAAAATTATTTTTTGAAAAAATTTACTGTAGAAAAGGCAATCCCTGGCGCAATTAAAATTTGCGACAGTAGAAAATTATTTTTTGAAAAATTTACTGTAGAAAAGGCAATCCCTGACGCCATTAAAATTTGCGACAGTAAAAAATTATTTTTTGAATAATTTACTATAGAAAAGGCAATCCCTGGCGGATTTAAAATTTGCGACAGTAATAAATTAATTTGTGAAAAATTTACTATAGAAGAGGCAATCCCTGGCGCAATCAAAATTTGCGACAGTAAAAAATTATTTTTTTGCAAAATTTACTATAGAAAAGGCAATCCCTGGCGTAATTAAAATTTGCGACAGTAAAAAATTTTTTTTTGAAATATTTACTGCAGAAAAGGCAATCCCTGGCGCAATTAAAATTTGCGACAGTAAAAAACTATTTTTTGAAAAATTTACTATAGAAAAGGCAATCCCTGGCGTATTTAAAATTTGCGACAGTAAAAAATTAATTTGTGAAGTGAAAAATTTACTATAGAAAAGGCAATCCCTGGCGCAATTAAAATTTGCAACAGTAGAAAATTATTTTTTGAAAAATTTACTATAGAAAAGGCAATCCCTGGCGCAATTAAAATTTGCGACAGTATAAAATTAAATTTTGAAAAATTTACTATAGAAAAGGCAATCCCTGGCGTAATTAAAATTTGCGACAGTATAAAATAATTTTTTGTAAAATTTACTGTAGAAAAGGCAATCCCTGGCGCAATTAAAATTTGCGACAGTAAAAAATTATTTTTTGAAAAAATTTACTGTAGAAAAGGCAATCCCTGGCGCAATTAAAATTTGCGACAGTAGAAAATTATTTTTTGAAAAATTTACTGTAGAAAAGGCAATCCCTGACGCAATTAAAATTTGCGACAGTAAAAAATTATTTTTTGAATAATTTACTATAGAAAAGGCAATCCCAGGCGGATTTAAAATTTGCGACAGTAAAAAATTAATTTGTTAAAAATTTACTATAGAAAAGGCAATCCCTGGCGCAATCAAAATTTGCGACAGTCAAAAATTATTTTTTTGCAAAATTTACTATAGAAATGGCAATCCCTGGCGCAATTAAAATTTGCGACAGTAAAAAATTATTTTTTTGCAAAATTTACTATAGAAAAGGCAATCCCTGGCGTAATTAATATTTGCGACAGTGAAAAATTATTTTTTGAAAAATTTACTGCAGAAAAGGCAATCCCTGGCGTAATTAAAATTTGCGACAGTAAAAAACTATTTTTTGAAAAATTTACTATAGAAAAGGCAATCCCTGGCGTATTTAAAATTTGCGACAGTAAAAAATTAATTTGTGAAAAATTTACTATAGAAAAGGCAATCCCTGGCGCAATTAAAATTTGCAACAGTAGAAAATTATTTTTTGAAAAATTTACTATAGAAAAGGCAATCCCTGGCGCAATTAAAATTTGCGACAGTATAAAATTAAATTTTGAAAAATTTACTATAGAAAAGGCAATCCCTGGCGTAATTAAAATTTGCGACAGTATAAAATAATTTTTTGTAAAATTTACTGTAGAAAAGGCAATCCCTGGCGCAATTAAAATTTGCGACAGTAAAAAATTATTTTTTGAAAAAATTTACTGTAGAAAAGGCAATCCCTGGCGCAATTAAAATTTGCGACAGTAGAAAATTATTTTTTGAAAAATTTACTGTAGAAAAGGCAATCCCTGACGCAATTAAAATTTGCGACAGTAAAAAATTATTTTTTGAATAATTTACTATAGAAAAGGCAATCCCAGGCGGATTTAAAATTTGCGACAGTAAAAAATTAATTTGTGAAAAATTTACTATAGAAAAGGCAATCCCTGGCGCAATCAAAATTTGCGACAGTCAAAAATTATTTTTTTGCAAAATTTACTATAGAAATGGCAATCCCTGGCGCAATTAAAATTTGCGACAGTAAAAAATTATTTTTTTGCAAAATTTACTATAGAAAAGGCAATCCCTGGCGTAATTAATATTTGCGACAGTGAAAAATTATTTTTTGAAAAATTTACTGCAGAAAAGGCAATCCCTGGCGTAATTAAAATTTGCGACAGTAAAAAACTATTTTTTGAAAAATTTACTATAGAAAAGGCAATCCCTGGCGTATTTAAAATTTGCGACAGTAAAAAATTAATTTGTGAAAAATTTACTATAGAAAAGGCAATCCCTGGCGCAATTAAAATTTGCAACAGTAGAAAATTATTTTTTGAAAAATTTACTATAGAAAAGGCAATCCCTGGCGCAATTAAAATTTGCGACAGTATAAAATTAAATTTTGAAAGATTTACTATAGAAAAGGCAATCCCTGGCGTAATTAAAATTTGCGACAGTATAAAATTATTTATTGTAAAATTTACTGTAGAAAAGGCAATCCCTGGCGCAATTAAAATTTGCGACAGTAAAAAATTATTTTTTGAAAAAATTTACTGGAGAAAAGGCAATCCCTGGCGCAATTAAAATTTGCGACAGTAGAAAATTATTTTTTGAAAAATTTACTGTAGAAAAGGCAATCCCTGACGCAATTAAAATTTGCGACAGTAAAAAATTATTTTTTGAATAATTTACTATATAAAGGCAATCCCTGGCGGATTTAAAATTTGCGACAGTAAAAAATTAATTTGTGAAAAATTTACTATAGAAAAGGCAATCCCTGGCGCAATTAAAATTTGCGACAGTAAAAAATTATTTTTTTGTAAAATTTACTATAGAAAAGGCAATCCCTGGCGCAATTAAAATTTGCGACAGTACAAAATTGTTTTTTTTAGCAAAATTTACTATAGAAAAGGCAATCCCTGGCGTAATTAAAATTTGCGACAGTAAAAAATTATTTTTTGAAAAATTTACTGCAGAAAAGGCAATCCCTGGCGCAATTAAAATTTGCTATAGTAAAAAATTATTTTTTGAAAAATTTACTATAGAAAAGGCAATCCCTGGCGTATTTAAAATTTGCGACAGTAAAAAATTAATTTTTGAAAAATTTACTATAGAAAAGGCAATCCCTGGCGCAATTAAAATTTGCGACAGTAAAAAAATATTTTTTTGCAAAATTTACTATAGAAAAGGCAATCCCTGGCGCAATTAAAATTTGCGACAGTAAAAAATTATTTTTTTGCAAAATTTACTATAGAAAAGGCAATCCCTGGCGTAATTAAAATTTTGCGACAGTAAAAAATTATTTTTTGAAAAATTTACTGTAGAAAAGGCAATCCCTGGCTTAGTTAAAATTTGCCACAGTAAAAAATTATTTTTTGAAAAATTTACTATAGAAAAGGCAATCCCTGGCGTAATTAAAATTTGCGACAGTAAAAAATTTTTTTGAAAAATTTACTATAGAAAAGGCAATACCTGGCGCAATTAAAATTTGCGACAGTTAAAAATTAATTTTTGAAAAATTTACTATAGAAAAGGCAATCCCTGGCGGATTTAAAATTTGCGACAGTAAAAAATTAATTTGTGAAAAATTTACTATAGAAATGGCAATCCCTGGCGCAATTAAAATTTGCGACAGTAAAAAATTATTTTTTGAAAAATTTACTGTAGAAAAGGCAATCCCTGGCGCAATTAAAATTTGCGACAGTAAAAAATTATTTTTTGAATAATTTACTATAGAAAAGGCAATCCCTCGCGGATTTAAAATTTGCGACAGAAAAAATTAATTTTTGAAAAATTTACTATAGAAAAGGCAATACCTGGCGTAATTAAAATTTGCGACAGTAAAAAATTATTTTTTTAAAAATTTACTGTAGAAAAGGCAATCCCCTGGCGCAATTAAAATTTGCGACAGTAGAAAATTATTTTTTGAAAAATTTACTATAGAAAAGGCAATCCCTGGCGTATTTAAAATTTGCGACATTAAAAAATTATTTTTGAAAAATTTACTGTAGAAAAGGCAATCCTTGGCGCAATTAAAATTTGCGACAGTAAAAAATTATTTTTTGCATAATTTACTATAGAAAAGGCAATCCCTGGCGTAATTAAAATTTGCGACAGTAAAAAATTATTTTTTGAAAAATTTACTGTAGAAAAAGCAATCCCTGGCGCAATTAAAATTTGCGACAGTAAAAAATTATTTATTGAATAATTTACTATAGAAAAGGCAATCCCTGGCTTAATTAAAATTTGCGACAGTAAAAAATTAGTTTTTGAAAAATTTACTATAGAAAAGGCAATCCCTGGCGCAATTAAAATTTGCGACAGTATAAAATTAAATTTTGAAAAATTTACTATAGAAAAGGCAATCCCTGGCGCAATTAAAATTTGCGACAGTAAAAAATTATTTTTTGCAAAATTTACTATAGAAAAGGCAATCCCTGGCGTAATTAAAATTTGCGACAGTAAAAAATTATTTTTTGAAAAATTTACTGTAGAAAAGGCAATCCCTGGCGCAATTAAAATTTGCGACAGTAAAAAATTTGTTTTTGAAAAATTTACTATAGAAAAGGCAATCCCTGGCGCAATTGAAATTTGCGACAGTAGAAAATTATTTTTTGAAATATTTACTATAGAAAAGGCAATCCCTGGCCCAATTAAAATTTGCGACAGTAAAAAATTATTTTTGAATAATTTACTATAGAAAAGTCAATCCCTGGCGGATTTAAAATTTGCGACAGTAAAAAATTGTTTTTTTTGCAAAATTTACTATAGAAAAGGCAATCCCTGGCGTAATTAAAATTTGCGACAGTAAAAAATTATTTTTTGAAAAATTTACTGCAGAAAAGGCAATCCCTGGCGCAATTAAAATTTGCTATAGTAAAAAATTATTTTTTGAAAAATTTACTATAGAAAAGGCAATCCCTGGCGTATTTAAAATTTGCGACAGTAAAAAATTAATTTTTGAAAAATTTACTATAGAAAAGGCAATCCCTGGCGCAATTAAAATTTGCGACAGTAAAAAAATATTTTTTTGCAAAATTCACTATAGAAAAGGCAATCCCTGGCGCAATTAAAATTTGCGACAGTAAAAAATTATTTTTTTGCAAAATTTACTATAGAAAAGGCAATCCCTGGCGTAATTAAAATTTTGCGACAGTAAAAAATTATTTTTTGAAAGATTTACTGTAGAAAAGGCAATCCCTGGCTTAGTTAAAATTTGCCACAGTAAAAAATTATTTTTTGAAAAATTTACTATAGAAAAGGCAATCCCTGGCGTAATTAAAATTTGCGACAGTAAAAAATTATTTTTTGAAAAATTTACTATAGAAAAGGCAATACCTGGCGCAATTAAAATTTGCGACAGTAAAAAATTAATTTTTGAAAAATTTACTATAGAAAAGGCAATCCCTGGCGGATTTAAAATTTGCGACAGTAAAAAATTAATTTGTGAAAAATTTACTATAGAAATGGCAATCCCTGGCGCAATTAAAATTTGCGACAGTAAAAAATTATTTTTTGAAAAATTTACTGTAGAAAAGGCAATCCCTGGCGCAATTAAAATTTGCGACAGTAAAAAATTATTTTTTGAATAATTTACTATAGAAAAGGCAATCCCTCGCGGATTTAAAATTTGCGACAGAAAAAATTAATTTTTGAAAAATTTACTATAGAAAAGGCAATACCTGGCGTAATTAAAATTTGCGACAGTAAAAAATTATTTTTTGAAAAATTTACTGTAGAAAAGGCAATCCCTGGCGCAATTAAAATTTGCGACAGTAGAAAATTATTTTTTGAAAAATTTACTATAGAAAAGGCAATCCCTGGCGTATTTAAAATTTGCGACATTAAAAAATTATTTTTTGAAAAATTTACTGTAGAAAAGGCAATCCCTGGCGCAATTAAAATTTGCGACAGTAAAAAATTATTTTTTGCATAATTTACTATAGAAAAGGCAATCCCTGGCGTAATTAAAATTTGCGACAGTAAAAAATTATTTTTTGAAAAATTTACTGTTGAAAAAGCAATCCCTGGCGCAATTAAAATTTGCGACAGTAAAAAATTATTTTTTGCAAAATTTACTATAGAAGAGGCAATCCCTGGCGAATTGAAAATTTGCGACAGTATAAAATTAATTTTTTAAAAATTTACTGCAGAAAAGGCAATCCCTGGCGCAATTAAAATTTGCGACAGTAGAAAATTATTTTTTGAAAAATTTACTGTAGAAATGGCAATCCCTGGCGCAATTAAAATTTGCGACCGTAAAAAATTATTTTTTGAAAAATTTACTGTAGAAAAGGCAATCCCTGGCGCAATTAAAATTTGCGACAGTAAAAAATTTGTTTTTGAAAAATTTACTATAGAAAAGGCAATCCCTGGCGCAATTGAAATTTGCGACAGTAGAAAATTATTTTTTGAAATATTTACTATAGAAAAGGCAATCCCTGGCCCAATTAAAATTTGCGACAGTAAAAAATTATTTTTGAATAATTTACTATAGAAAAGGCAATCCCTGGCGGATTTAAAATTTGCGACAGTAAAAAATTAATTTGTGAAAAATTTACTATAGAAAAGGCAATCCCTGGCGCAATTAAAATATGCGACAGTAAAAAATTATTTTTTGCAAAATTTACTATAGAAAAGGCAATCCCTGGCATATTTAAAATTTGCGACAGTAAAAAATTAATTTGTGAAAAATTTACTATAGAAAAGGCAAACCCTGGCGCAATTAAAATTTGCGACAGTAAAAAATTATTTTTTTGCAAAATTTACTATAGAAAAGGCAATCCCTGGCGGAATTAAAATTTGCGACAGTAAAAAATTATTTTTTTGCAAAATTTACTATAGAAAAGGCAATCCCTGGCGTAATTAAAATTTGCGACAGTAAAAAATTATTTTTTGAAAAATTTACTATAGAAAAGGCAATCCCTGGCGTAGTTAAAATTTGCGACAGTAAAAAATTATTTTTTGAAAAATTTACTATAGAAAAGGCAATCCCTGGCGTAATTAAAATTTGCGACAGCAAAAAATTATTTTTTGAAAAATTTACTATAGAATAGGCAATACCTGGCGCAATTAAAATTTGCGACAGTAAAAAATTAATTTTTGAAAAATTTACTATAGAAAAGGTAATCCCTGGCGGATTTAAAATTTGCGACAGTAAAAAATTAATTTGTGAAAAATTTACTATAGAAAAGGCAATCCCTGGCGCAATTAAAATTTGCGACAGTAAAAAATTATTTTTTGAAAAATTTACTGTAGAAAAGGCAATCCCTGGCCCAATTAATATTTGCGACAGTAAAAAATTATTTTTTGAATAATTTACTATAGAAAAGGCAATCCCTCGCGGATTTAAAATTTGCGACAGTAAAAAATTAATTTTTGAAAATTTACTATAGAAAAGGCAATCCCTGGCGTAATTAAAATTTGCGACAATAAAAAATTATTTTTTGAAAAATTTACTGTAGAAAAGGCAATCCCTGGCGCAATGAAAATTTGCGACAGTAGAAAATTATTTTTTGAAAAATTTACTATAGAAAAGGTAATCCCTGGCGTATTTAAAATTTGCGACAGTAAAAAATTATTTTTTGAAAAATTTACTATAGAAAAGGCAATCCCTGGCGTAATTAAAATTTGCGACAGTAAAAAGTTATTTTTTGAAAAATTTACTATAGAAAAGGCAATCCCTGGCGCAATCAAAATTTGCGACAGTCAAAAATTATTTTTTTGCAAAATTTACTATAGAAATGGCAATCCCTGGCGCAATTAAAATTTGCGACAGTAAAAAATTATTTTTTTGCAAAATTTACTATAGAAAAGGCAATCCCTGGCGTAATTAAAATTTGCGACAGTGAAAAATTATTTTTTGAAAAATTTACTGCAGAAAAGGCAATCCCTGGCGCAATTAAAATTTGCGACAGTAAAAAACTATTTTTTGAAAAATTTACTATAGAAAAGGCAATCCCTGTCGTATTTAAAATTTGCGACAGTAAAAAATTAATTTGTGAAAAATTTACTATAGAAAAGGCAATCCCTGGCGCAATTAAAATTTGCAACAGTAGAAAATTATTTTTTGAAAAATTTACTATAGAAAAGGCAATCCCTGGCGCAATTAAAATTTGCGACAGTATAAAATTAAATTTTGAAAGATTTACTGCAGAAAAGGCAATCCCTGGCGCAATTAAAATTTGCTATAGTATAAAATTAAATTTTGAAAGATTTACTATAGAAAAGGCAATCCCTGGCGCAATTAAAATTTGCGACAGTATAAAATTAAATTTTGAAAGATTTACTATAGAAAAGGCAATCCCTGGCGTAATTAAAATTTGCGACAGTAAAAAATTATTTTTTTGCAAAATTTACTATAGAAAAGGCAATCCCTGGCGCAATTAAAATTTGCGACAGTAAAAAACTATTTTTTGAAAAATTTACTATAGAAAAGGCAATCCCTGGCGTATTTAAAATTTGCGACAGTAAAAAATTAATTTGTGAAAAATTTACTATAGAAAAGGCAATCCCTGGCGCAATTAAAATTTGCAACAGTAGAAAATTATTTTTTGAAAAATTTACTATATAAAGGCAATCCCTGGCGGATTTAAAATTTGCGACAGTAAAAAATTAATTTGTGAAAAATTTACTATAGAAAAGGCAATCCCTGGCGCAATTAAAAATTGCGACAGTAAAAAATTATTTTTTTGCAAAATTTACTATAGAAAAGGCAATCCCTGTCGCAATTAAAATTTGCGACAGTAAAAAATTATTTTTTTTGCAAAATTTACTATAGAAAAGGCAATCCCTGGCGTAATTAAAATTTGCGACAGTAAAAAATTATTTTTTGAAAAATTTACTGCAGAAAAGGCAATCCCTGGCGCAATTAAAATTTGCTATAGTAAAAAATTATTTTTTGAAAAATTTACTATAGAAAAGGCAATCCCTGGCGTATTTAAAATTTGCGACAGTAAAAAATTAATTTTTGAAAAATTTACTATAGAAAAGGCAATCCCTGGCGCAATTAAAATTTGCGACAGTAAAAAAATATTTTTTTGCAAAATTTACTTTAGAAAAGGCAATCCCTGGCGCAATTAAAATTTGCGACAGTAAAAAATTATTTTTTTTCAAAATTTACTATAGAAAAGGCAATCCCTGGCGTAATTAAAATTTGCGACAGTAAAAAATTATTTTTTGAAAAATTTACTGTAGAAAAGGCAATCCCTGGCTTAGTTAAAATTTGCCACAGTAAAAAATTATTTTTTGAAAAATTTACTATAGAAAAGGCAATCCCTGGCGTAATTAAAATTTGCGACAGTAAAAAATTATTTTTTGAAAAATTTACTATAGAAAAGGCAATACCTGGCGCAATTAAAATTTGCGACAGTAAAAAATTAATTTTTGAAAAATTTACTATAGAAAAGGCAATCCCTGGCGGATTTAAAATTTGCGACAGTAAAAAATTAATTTGTGAAAAATTTACTATAGAAATGGCAATCCCTGGCGCGATTAAAATTTGCGACAGTAAAAAATTATTTTTTGAAAAATTTACTGTAGAAAAGGCAATCCCTGGCGCAATTAAAATTTGCGACAGTAAAAAATTATTTTTTGAATAATTTACTATAGAAAACGCAATCCCTCGCGGATTTAAAATTTGCGACAGAAAAAATTAATTTTTGAAAAATTTACTATAGAAAAGGGCAATACCTGGCGTAATTAAAATTTGCGACAGTAAAAAATTATTTTTTGAAAAATTTACTGTAGAAAAGGCAATCCCTGGCGCAATTAAAATTTGCGACAGTAGAAAATTATTTTTTGAAAAATTAACTATAGAAAAGGCAATCCCTGGCGTATTTAAAATTTGCGACATTAAAAAATTATTTTTTGAAAAATTTACTGTAGAAAAGGCAATCCCTGGCGCAATTAAAATTTGCGACAGTAAAAAATTATTTTTTGCATAATTTACTATAGAAAAGGCAATCCCTGGCGTAATTAAAATTTGCGACAATAAAAAATTATTTTTTGAAAAATTTACTGTAGAAAAGGCAATCCCTGGCGCAATTAAAATTTGCGACAGTAAAAAATTATTTATTGAATAACTTACTATAGAAAAGGCAATCCCTGGCTTAATTAAAATTTGCGACAGTAAAAAATTAGTTTTTGAAAAATTTACTATAGAAAAGGCAATCCCTGGCGCAATTAAATTTTGCGACAGTGTAAAATTAAATTTTGAAAAATTTACTATAGAAAAGGCAATCCCTGGCGTAATTAAAATTTGCGACAGTAAAAAATTATTTTTTGAAAAATTTACTATAGAATAGGCAATACCTGGCGCAATTAAAATTTGCGACAGTAAAAAATTAATTTTTTGAAAAATTTACTATAGAAAAGGCAATCCCTGGCGGATTTAAAATTTGCGACAGTAAAAAATTAATTTGTGAAAAATTTACTATAGAAAAGGCAATCCCTGGCGCAGTTAAAATTTGCGACAGTAAAAAATTATTTTTTGAAAAATTTACTGTAGAAAAGGCAATCCCTGGCGCAATTAATATTTGCGACAGTAAAAAATTATTTTTTGAATAATTTACTATAGAAAAGGCAATCCCTCGCGGATTTAAAATTTGCGACAGTAAAAAATTAATTTTTGAAACATTTACTATAGAAAAGGCAATCCCTGGCGTAATTAAAATTTGCGACAATAAAAAATTATTTTTTGAAAAATTTACTGTAGAAAAGGCAATCCCTGGCGCAATGAAAATTTGCGACAGTAGAAAATTATTTTTTGAAAACTTTACTATAGAAAAGGCAATCCCTGGCGTATTTAAAATTTGCGACAGTAAAAAATTATTTTTTGAAAAATTTACTATAGAAAAGGCAATCCCTGGCGTAATTAAAATTTGCGACAGTAAAAAATTATTTTTTGAAAAATTTACTATAGAAAAGGCAATCCCTGGCGCAATTAAAATTTGCGACAATAAAAAATTATTTTTTGAAAAATTTACTGTAGAAAAGGCAATCCCTGGCGCACTTAAAATTTGCGACAGTAAAAAATTATTTTTTGAATAATTTACTATAGAAAAGGCAATCCCTGGCGTAATTAAAATTTGCGACAGTAAAAAATTATTTTTTGAAAAATTTACTGTAGAAAAGGCATTTCTGGCGCAATTAAAATTTGCTACAGTAAAAAATTATTTTTTGAATAATTTACTATAGAAAAGGCAATCCCTGGCGCAATTAAAATTTGCGACAGTAAAACATTATTTTTTGCAAAATTTACTATAGAAGAGGCAATCCCTGGCGTATTTAAAATTTGCGACAGTATAAAATTAATTTTTGAAAAATTTACTGTAGAAAAGGCAATCCCTGGCGCAATTAAAATTTGCGACAGTAAAAAATTATTTTTTGAAAAATTTACTGTAGAAAAGGCAATCCCTGGCGCAATTAAAATTTGCGACAGTAAAAAATTATTTTTTGAAAAATTTACTGTAGAAAAGGCAATCCCTGGCGCAATTAAAATTTGCGACAGTAAAAAATTATTTTTTGAATAATTTAATAGAAAAGGCAATCCCTGGCGCAATTAAAATTTGCGACAGTAAAAAATTATTTTTGAATAATTTACTATAGAAAAGGCAATCCCTGGCGGATTTAAAATTTGCGACAGTAAAAAATTAATTTGTGAAAAATTTACTATAGAAAAGGCAATCCCTGGCGCAGTTAAAATTTGCGACAGTAAAAAATTATTTTTTGCAAAATTTACTATAGAAAAGGCAATCCCTGGCATATTTAAAATTTGCGACAATAAAAAATTAATTTGTGAAAAATTTACTATAGAAAAGGTAAACCCTGGCGCAATTAAAATTTGCGACAGTAAAAAATTATTTTTTTGCAAAATTTACTATAGAAAAGGCAATCCCTGGCGGAATTAAAATTTGCGACAGTAAAAAATTATTTTTTTGCAAAATTTACTATAGAAAAGGCAATCCCTGGCGTAATTAAAATTTGCGACAGTATAAAATTATTTTTTGAAAAATTTACTGTAGAAAAGGCAATCCTTGGCGTAGTTAAAATTTGCGAGAGTAAAAAATAATTTTTTGAAAAATTTACTATAGAAAAGGCAATCCCTGGCGTAATTAAAATTTGCGACAGTAAAAAATTATTTTTTGAAAAATTTACTATAGAATAGGCAATACCTGGCGCAATTAAAATTTGCGACAGTAAAAAATTAATTTTTTGAAAAATTTACTATAGAAAAGGCAATCCCTGGCGGATTTAAAATTTGCGACAGTAAAAAATTAATTTGTGAAAAATTTACTATAGAAAAGGCAATCCCTGGCGCAGTTAAAATTTGCGACAGTAAAAAATTATTTTTTGAAAAATTTACTGTAGAAAAGGCAATCCCTGGCGCAATTAATATTTGCGACAGTAAAAAATTATTTTTTGAATAATTTACTATAGAAAAGGCAATCCCTCGCGGATTTAAAATTTCCGACAGTAAAAAATTAATTTTTGAAACATTTACTATAGAAAAGGCAATCCCTGGCGTAATTAAAATTTGCGACAATAAAAAATTATTTTTTGAAAAATTTACTGTAGAAAACGCAATCCCTGGCGCAATGAAAATTTGCGACAGTAGAAAATTATTTTTTGAAAACTTTACTATAGAAAAGGCAATCCCTGGCGTATTTAAAATTTGCGACAGTAAAAAATTATTTTTTGAAAAATTTACTATAGAAAAGGCAATCCCTGGCGTAATTAAAATTTGCGACAGTAAAAAATTATTTTTTGAAAAATTTACTATAGAAAAGGCAATCCCTGGCGCAATTAAAATTTGCGACAATAAAAAATTATTTTTTGAAAAATTTACTGTAGAAAAGGCAATCCCTGGCGCACTTAAAATTTGCGACAGTAAAAAATTATTTTTTGAATAATTTACTATAGAAAAGGCAATCCCTGGCGTAATTAAAATTTGCGACAGTAAAAAATTATTTTTTGAAAAATTTACTGTAGAAAAGGCATTTCTGGCGCAATTATAATTTGCGACAGTAAAAAATTATTTTTTGAATAATTTACTATAGAAAAGGCAATCCCTGGCGCAATTAAAATTTGCGACAGTAAAACATTATTTTTGCAAAATTTACTATAGAAGAGGCAATCCCTGGCGTATTTAAAATTTGCGACAGTATAAAATTAATTTTTGAAAAATTTACTGTAGAAAAGGCAATCCCTGGCGCAATTAAAATTTGCGACAGTAAAAAATTATTTTTTGAAAAATTTACTGTAGAAAAGGCAATCCCTGGCGCAATTAAAATTTGCGACAGTAAAAAATTATTTTTTGAAAAATTTACTGTAGAAAAGGCAATCCCTGGCGCAATTAAAATTTGCGACAGTAAAAAATTATTTTTTGAATAATTTAATAGAAAAGGCAATCCCTGGCGCAATTAAAATTTGCGACAGTAAAAAATTATTTTTTGAATAATTTACTATAGAAAAGGCAATCCCTGGGGCAATTAAAATTTGCGACAGTATAAAACTAAATTTTCAAAAATTTGCTATAGAAAAGGCAATCCCTGGCGTAATTAAAATTTGCAACAGTATAAAATTATTTTTTGTAAAATTTACTGTAGAAAAGGCAATCCCTGGCGCAATTAAAATTTGCGACAGTAAAAAAATATTTTTTTGCAAAATTTACTATAGAAAAGGCAATCCCTGGCGCAATTAAAATTTGCGACAGTAAAAAAATTATTTTTTTGCAAAATTTACTATAGAAAAGGCAATCCCTGGCGTAATTAAAATTTGCGACAGTAAAAAATTATTTTTTGAAAAATTTACTGTAGAAAAGGCAATCCCTGGCTTAGTTAAAATTTGCCACAGTAAAAAATTATTTTTTGAAAAATTTACTATAGAAAAGGCAATCCCTGGCGTAATTAAAATTTGCGACAGTAAAAAATTATTTTTTGAAAAATTTACTATAGAAAAGGCAATCCCTGGCGCAATTAAAATTTGCGACAGTAGAAAATTATTTTTTGAAAAATTAACTATAGAAAAGGCAATCCCTGGCGTATTTAAAATTTGCGACATTAAAAAATTATTTTTTGAAAAATTTACTGTAGAAAAGGCAATTCCTGGCGTATTTAAAATTTGCGACAGTATAAAATTAATTTTTGAAAAATTTACTGTAGAAAAGGCAATCCCTGGCGCAATTAAAATTTGCGACAGTAAAAAATTATTTTTTGAATAATTTACTATAGAAAACGCAATCCCTCGCGGATTTAAAATTTGCGACAGAAAAAATTAATTTTTGAAAAATTTACTATAGAAAAGGGCAATACCTGGCGTAATTAAAATTTGCGACAGTAAAAAATTATTTTTTGAAAAATTTACTGTAGAAAAGGCAATCCCTGGCGCAATTAAAATTTGCGACAGTAGAAAATTATTTTTTGAAAAATTAACTATAGAAAAGGCAATCCCTGGCGTATTTAAAATTTGCGACATTAAAAAATTATTTTTTGAAAAATTTACTGTAGAAAAGGCAATCCCTTGCGCAATTAAAATTTGCGACAGTAAAAAATTATTTTTTGCATAATTTACTATAGAAAAGGCAATCCCTGGCGTAATTAAAATTTGCGACAATAAAAAATTATTTTTTGAAAAATTTACTGTAGAAAAGGCAATCCCTGGCGCAATTAAAATTTGCGACAGTAAAAAATTATTTATTGAATAACTTACTATAGAAAAGGCAATCCCTGGCTTAATTAAAATTTGCGACAGTAAAAAATTAGTTTTTGAAAAATTTACTATAGAAAAGGCAATCCCTGGCGCAATTAAAATTTGCGACAGTGTAAAATTAAATCTTGAAAAATTTACTATAGAAAAGGCAATCCCTGGCGCAATTAAAATTTGCGACAGTAAAAAATTATTTTTTGCAAAATTTACTATAGAAAAGGCAATCCCTGGCGTAATTAAAATTTGCGACAGTAAAAAATTATTTTTTGAAAAATTTACTGTAGAAAAGGCAATCCCTGGCGCAATTAAAATTTGCGACAGTAAAAAATTTGTTTTTGAAAAATTTACTATAGAAAAGGCAATCCCTGGCGCAATTGAAATTTGCGACAGTAGAAAATTATTTTTTGAAAAATTTACTATAGAAAAGGCAATCCCTGGCCCAATTAAAATTTGCGACAGTAAAAAATTATTTTTGAATAATTTACTATAGAAAAGGCAATCCCTGGCGGATTTAAAATTTGCGACAGTAAAAAATTAATTTGTGAAAAATTTACTATAGAAAAGGCAATCCCTGGCGCAATTAAAATTTGCGACAGTAAAAAATTATTTTTTGCAAAATTTACTATAGAAAAGGCAATCCCTGGCATATTTAAAATTTGCGACAGTAAAAAATTAATTTGTGAAAAATTTACTATAGAAAAGGCAAACCCTGGCGGAATTAAAATTTGCGACAGTAAAAAATTATTTTTTTGCAAAATTTACTATAGAAAAGGCAATCCCTGGCGGAATTAAAATTTGCGACAGTAAAAAATTATTTTTTTGCAAAATTTACTATAGAAAAGGCAATCCCTGGCGTAATTAAAATTTGCGACAGTAAAAAATTATTTTTTGAAAAATTTACTATAGAAAAGGCAATCCCTGGCGGATTTAAAATTTGCGACAGTAAAAAATTAATTTGTGAAAAATTTACTATAGAAAAGGCAATCCCTGGCGCAATTAAAATTTGCGACAGTAAAAAATTATTTTTTGAAAAATTTACTGTAGAAAAGGCAATCCCTGGCGCAATTAATATTTGCGACAGTAAAAAATTATTTTTTGAATAATTTACTATAGAAAAGGCAATCCCTCGCGGATTTAAAATTTGCGACAGTAAAAAATTAATTTTTGAAACATTTACTATAGAAAAGGCAATCCCTGGCGTAATTAAAATTTGCGACAATAAAAAATTATTTTTTGAAAAATTTACTGTAGAAAAGGCAATCCCTGGCGCAATGAAAATTTGCGACAGTAGAAAATTATTTTTTGAAAACTTTACTATAGAAAAGGCAATCCCTGGCGTATTTAAAATTTGCGACAGTAAAAAATTATTTTTTGAAAAATTTACTATAGAAAAGGCAATCCCTGGCGTAATTAAAATTTGCGACAGTAAAAAATTATTTTTTGAAAAATTTACTATAGAAAAGGCAATCCCTGGCGCAATTAAAATTTGCGACAATAAAAAATTATTTTTTGAAAAATTTACTGTAGAAAAGGCAATCCCTGGCGCAATTAAAATTTGCGACAGTAAAAAATTATTTTTTGAATAATTTACTATAGAAAAGGCAATCCCTGGCGTAATTAAAATTTGCGACAGTAAAAAATTATTTTTTGAAAAATTTATTGTAGAAAAGGCATTTCTGGCGCAATTAAAATTTGCGACAGTAAAAAATTATTTTTTGAATAATTTACTATAGAAAAGGCAATCCCTGGCGCAATTAAAATTTGCGACAGTAAAACATTATTTTTTGCAAAATTTACTATAGAAGAGGCAATCCCTGGCGTATTTAAAATTTGCGACAGTATAAAATTAATTTTTGAAAAATTTACTGTAGAAAAGGCAATCCCTGGCGCAATTAAAATTTGCGACAGTAAAAAATTATTTTTTGAAAAATTTACTGTAGAAAAGGCAATCCCTGGCGCAGTTAAAATTTGCGACAGTAAAAAATTATTTTTTGAAAAATTTACTGTAGAAAAGGCAATACCTGGCGCAATTAAAATTTGCGACAGTAAAAAACTATTTTTTGAATAATTTAATAGAAAAGGCAATCCCTGGCGCAATTAAAATTTGCGACAGTAAAAAATTATTTTTTGAATAATTTACTATAGAAAAGGCAATCCCTGGCGCAATTAAAATTTGCGACAGTATAAAATTAAATTTTCAAAAATTTGCTATAGAAAAGGCAATCCCTGGCGTAATTAAAATTTGCAACAGTATAAAATTATTTTTTGTAAAATTTACTGTAGAAAAGGCAATCCCTGTCGCAATTAAAATTTGCGACAGTAAAAAATTATTTTTTGCAAAATTTACTGTAGAAAAGGCAATCCCTGGCGCAATTAAAATTTGCGACAGTAAAAAATTATTTTTTGAAAAATTTACTGTAGAAAAGGCAATCCCTGGCGCAATTAAAATTTGCGACAGTAAAAAATTATTTTTTGAATAATTTAATAGAAAAGGCAATCCCTGGCGCAATTAAAATTTGCGACAGTAAAAAATTATTTTTTGAATAATTTACTATAGAAAAGGCAATCCCTGGCGCAATTAAAATTTGCGACAGTATAAAATTAAATTTTCAAAAATTTGCTATAGAAAAGGCAATCCCTGGCGTAATTAAAATTTGCAACAGTATAAAATTATTTTTTGTAAAATTTACTGTAGAAAAGGCAATCCCTGGCGCAATTAAAATTTGCGACAGTAAAAAATTATTTTTTGCAAAATTTACTATAGAAAAGGCAATCCCTGGCGCAATTAAAATTTGCGACAGTAAAAAATTATTTTTTTCCAAAATTTACTATAGAAAAGGCAATCCCTGGCGCAATTAAAATTTGCGACAGTAAAAAATTATTTTTTTGCAAAATTTACTATAGAAAAGGCAATCCCTGGCGTAATTAAAATTTGCGACAGTAAAAAATTATTTTTTGAAAAATTTACTGCAGAAAAAGCAATCCCTGGCGCAATTAAAATTTGCGACAGTAAAAAACTATTTTTTGAAAAATTTACTATAGAAAAGGCAATCCCTGGCGTATTTAAAATTTGCGACAGTAAGAAATTAATTTGTGAAAAATTTACTATAGAAAAGGCAATCCCTGGCGCAATTAAAATTTGCAACAGTAGAAAATTATTTTTTGAAAAATTTACTATAGAAAAGGCAATCCCTGGCGCAATTAAAATTTGCGACAGTATAAAATTAAATTTTGAAAAATTTACTATAGAAAAGGCAATCCCTGGCGTAATTAAAATTTGCGACAGTATAAAATTATTTTTTGTAAAATTTACTGTAGAAAAGGCAATCCCTGGCGCAATTAAAATTTGCGACAGTAAAAAATTATTTTTTGAAAAAATTTACTGTAGAAAAGGCAAGCCCTGGCGCAATTAAAATTTGCGACAGTAGAAAATTATTTTTTGAAAAATTTACTGTAGAAAAGGCAATCCCTGACGCAATTAAAATTTTCGACAGTAAAAAATTATTTTTTGAATAATTTACTATAGAAAAGGCAATCCCTGGCGCAATTGAAATTTGCGACAGTAAAAAAATTATTTTTTGAAAAATTTACTATAGAAAAGGCAATCCCTGGCGCAATTAAAATTTGCGACAGTATAAAATTAAATTTTGAAAAATTTACTATAGAAAAGGCAATCCCTGGCGTAATTAAAATTTGCGACAGTAAAAAATTAATTTGTGGAAAATGTACTATAGAAAAGGCAATCCCTGGCGCAATTAAAATTTGCGACAGTAAAAAATTATTTTTTTGCAAAATTTACTGCAGAAAAGGCAATCCCTGGCGCAATTAAAATTTGCGACAGTAAAAAATAATTTTTTTGCAAAATTTACTATAGAAAAGGCAATACCTGGCGCAATTAAAATTTACTATAGAATTAAAATTTACTATAAAAAATTATTTTTTTGCAAAATTTACTATAGAAAAGGCAATCCCTGGCGTAATTAAAATTTGCGACAGTAAAAAATTATTTTTTGAAAAATTTACTGTAGAAAAGGCAATCCCTGGCGTAGTTAAAATTTGCGACAGTAAAAAATTATTTTTTGAAAAATTTACTGCAGAAAAGGCAATCCCTGGCGCAATTAAAATTTGCGACAGTAAAAAATAATTTTTTTGCAAAATTTACTATAGAAAAGGCAATACCTGGCGCAATTAAAATTTGCGGCAGTAAAAAATTATGTTTTTGCAAAATTTACTATAGAAAAGGCAATCCCTGGCGTAATTAAAATTTGCGACAGTAAAAAATTATTTTTTGAAAAATTTACTGTAGAAAAGGCAATCCCTGGCGTAGTTAAAATTTGCGACAGTAACAAATTATTTTTTGAAAAATTTACTGTAGAAAAGGCAATCCCTGGCGCAATTAAAATTTGCGACAGTAAAAAATTATTTTTTGAAAAATTTACTGTAGAAAAGGCAATCCCTGGCGCAATTAAAATTGCGACAGTAAAAAATTATTTTTTGAATAATTTAATAGAAAAGGCAATCCCTGGCGCAATTAAAATTTGCGACAGTAAAAAATTATTTTTTGAATAATTTACTATAGAAAAGGCAATCCCTGGCGCAATTAAAATTTGCGACAGTATAAAATTAAATTTTCAAAAATTTTCTATAGAAGAGGCAATCCCTGGCGTAATTAAAATTTGCAACAGTATAAAATTATTTTTTGTAAAATTTACTGTAGAAAAGGCAATCCCTGGCGCAATTAAAATTTGCGACAGTAAAAAATTATTTTTTGCAAAATTTACTATAGAAAAGGCAATCCCTGGCGCAATTAAAATTTGCGACAGTAAAAAATTATTTTTTTTCAAAATTTACTATAGAAAAGGCAATCCCTGGCGCAATTAAAATTTGCGACAGTAAAAAATTATTTTTTTGCAAAATTTACTATATAAAAGGCAATCCCTGGCGTAATTAAAATTTGCGACAGTAAAAAATTATTTTTTGAAAAATTTACTGCAGAAAAAGCAATCCCTGGCGCAATTAAAATTTGCGACAGTAAAAAACTATTTTTTGAAAAATTTACTATAGAAAAGGCAATCCCTGGCGTATTTAAAATTTGCGACAGTAAGAAATTAATTTGTGAAAAATTTACTATAGAAAAGGCAATCCCTGGCGCAATTAAAATTTGCAACAGTAGAAAATTATTTTTTGAAAAATTTACTATAGAAAAGGCAATCCCTGGCGCAATTAAAATTTGCGACAGTATAAAATTAAATTTTGAAAAATTTACTATAGAAAAGGCAATCCCTGGCGTAATTAAAATTTGCGACAGTATAAAATTATTTTTTGTAAAATTTACTGTAGAAAAGGCAATCCCTGGGGCAATTAAAATTTGCGACAGTAAAAAATTATTTTTTGAAAAAATTTACTGTAGAAAAGGCAAGCCCTGGCGCAATTAAAATTTGCGACAGTAGAAAATTATTTTTTGAAAAATTTTCTGTAGAAAAGGCAATCCCTGACGCAATTAAAATTTTCGACAGTAAAAAATTATTTTTTGAATAATTTACTATAGAAAAGGCAATCCCTGGCGCAATTAAAATTTGCGACAGTAAAAAAATATTTTTTTGCAAAATTTACTATAGAAAAGGCACTCCCTGGCGCAATTAAAATTTGCGACAGTAAAAAATTATTTTTTGAATAATTTACTATAGAAAAGGCAATCCCTGGCGGATTTAAAATTTGCGACAGTAAAAAATTAATTTGTGGAAAATGTACTATAGAAAAGGCAATCCCTGGCGCAATTAAAATTTGCGACAGTAAAAAATTATTTTTTTGCAAAATTTACTATAGAAAAGGCAATCCCTGGCGTAATTAAAATTTGCGACAGTAAAAAATTATTTTTTGAAAAATTTACTGCAGAAAAGGCAATCCCTGGCGCAATTAAAATTTGCGACAGTAAAAAATAATTTTTTTTGCATAATTTACTATAGAAAAGGCAATACCTGGCGCAATTAAAATTTGCGACAGTAAAAAATTATTTTTTTGCAAAATTTACTATAGAAAAGGCAATCCCTGGCGTAATTAAAATTTGCGACAGTAAAAAATTATTTTTTGAAAAATTTACTGTAGAAAAGGCAATCCCTGGCGTAGTTAAAATTTGCGACAGTAACAAATTATTTTTTGAAAAATTTACTATAAAAAAGGCAATCCCTGGCGTAATTAAAATTTGCGACAGTAAAAAATTATTTTTTGAAAAATTTACTATAGAAAAGGCAATACCTGGCGCAATTAAAATTTGCGACAGTAAAAAATTATTTTTTGAATAATTTAATAGAAAAGGCAATCCCTGCCGCAATTAAAATTTGCGACAGTAAAAATTTATTTTTTGAATAATTTACTATAGAAAAGGCAATCCCTGGCGCAATTAAAATTTGCGACAGTAAAAAATTATTTTTTTGCAAAATTTACTATAGAAAAGGCAATCCCTGGCGCAATTAAAATTTGCGACAGTAAAAAATTATTTTTTGAAAAATTTACTATAGACGAGGCAATCCCTTGCGTATTTAAAATTTGCGACAGTATAAAATTAATTTTTGAAAAATTTACTGTAGAAAAGGCAATCCCTGGCGCAATTAAAATTTGCGACAGTAAAAAATTATTTTCTGCAAAATTTACTATAGAAGAGGCAATCCCTGGCGTATTTAAAATTTGCGACAGTATAAAATTAATTTTTGAAAAATTTACTGTAGAAAAGGCAATCCCTGGCGCAATTAAAATTTGCGACAGTAAAAAATTATTTTTTGAAAAATTTACTGTAGAAAAGGCAATCCCTGGCGCAATTAAAATTTGCGACAGTAAAAAATTATTTTTTGAATAATTTAATAGAAAAGGCAATCCCTGGCGCAATTAAAATTTGCACAGTAAAAATTTATTTTTTGAATAATTTACTATAGAAAAGGCAATCCCTGGCGTATTCAAAATTTGCGAGAGTAAAAAATTAATTTTTGAAAAATTTACTGTAGAAAAGGCAATCCTTGGCGTAGTTAAAATTTGCGACAGTAAAAAATTATTTTTTGAATAATTTACTATAGAAAAGGCAATCCCTGGCGCAATTAAAATTTGCGACAGTATAAAATGAAATTTTGAAAAATTTACTATAGAAAAGGCAATCCCTGGCGTAATTAAAATTTGCGACAGTATAAAATTATTTTTTGTAAAATTTACTGTAGAAAAGGCAATCCCTGGTGCAATTAAAATTTGCGACAGTAAAAAATTATTTTTTGAAAAAATTTACTGTAGAAAAGGCAATCCCTGGCGCAATTAAAATTTGCGACAATAGAAAATTATTTTTTCAAAAATTTACTGTAGAAAAGGCAAACCCTGACGCAATTAAAATTTGCGACAGTAAAAAATTATTTTTTGAATAATTTACTATAGAAAAGGCAATCCCTGGCGTATTTAAAATTTGCGACAGTAAGAAATTAATTTGTGAAAAATTTACTATAGAAAAGGCAATCCCTGGCGCAATTAAAATTTGCGACAGTAAAAAATTATTTTTTTCCAAAATTTACTATAGAAAAGGCAATCCCTGGCGCAATTAAAATTTGCGACAGTAAAAATTATTTTTTTGCAAAATTTTCTATAGAAAAGGCAATCCCTGGCGTAATTAAAATTTGCGACAGTAAAAAATTATTTTTTGAAAAATTTACTGCAGAAAAAGCAATCCCTGGCGCAATTAAAATTTGCGACAGTAAAAAACTATTTTTTGAAAAATTTACTATAGAAAAGGCAATCCCTGGCGCAATTAAAATTTGCGACAGTAAAAAATTATTTTTTGAAAAAATTTACTGTAGAAAAGGCAAGCCCTGGCGCAATTAAAATTTGCGACAGTAGAAAATTATTTTTTGAAAAATTTACTGTAGAAAAGGCACTCCCTGACGCAATTAAAATTTTCGACAGTAAAAAATTATTTTTTGAATAATTTACTATAGAAAAGGCAATCCCTGGCGCAATTAAAATTTGCGACAGTAAAAAAATATTTTTTTGCAAAATTTACTATAGAAAAGGCACTCCCTGGCGCAATTAAAATTTGCGACAGTAAAAAATTATTTTTTGAATAATTTACTATAGAAAAGGCAATCCCTGGCGGATTTAAAATTTGCGACAGTAAAAAATTAATTTGTGGAAAATGTACTATAGAAAAGGCAATCCCTGGCGCAATTAAAATTTGCGACAGTAAAAAATTATTTTTTTGCAAAATTTACTATAGAAAAGGCAATCCCTGGCGTAATTAAAATTTGCGACAGTAAAAAATTATTTTTTGAAAAATTTACTGCAGAAAAGGCAATCCCTGGCGCAATTAAAATTTGCGACAGTAAAAAATAATTTTTTTGCAAAATTTACTATAGAAAAGGCAATACCTGGCGCAATTAAAATTTGCGACAGTAAAAAATTATTTTTTTGCAAAATTTACTATAGAAAAGGCAATCCCTGGCGTAATTAAAATTTGCGACAGTAAAAAATTATTTTTTGAAAAATTTACTGTAGAAAAGGCAATCCCTGGCGTAGTTAAAATTTGCGACAGTAAAAAATTATTTTTTGAAAAATTTACTATAGAAAAGGCAATCCCTGGCGTAATTAAAATTTGCGACAGTAAAAAATTATTTTTTGAAAAATTTACTATAGAAAAGGCAATACCTGGCGCAATTAAAATTTGCGACAGTAAAAAATTAATTTTTGAAAAATTTACTATAGAAATGGCACTCCCTGGCGGATTTAAAATTTGCGACAGTATAAAATTAATTTGTGAAAAGTTCACTATAGAAAAGGCAATCCCTGGCGTAATTAAAATTTGCGACAGTATAAAATTATTTTTTGTAAAATTTACTGTAGAAAAGGCAATCCCTGGCGCAATTAAAATTTGCGACAGTAAAAATTATTTTTTGAAAAAATTTACTGTAGAAAAGGCAATCCCTGGCGTAATTAAAATTTGCGACAGTAAAAAATTATTTTTTGAAAAATTTACTGCAGAAAAGACAATCCCTGGCGCAATTAATATTTGCGACAGTAAAAAATTATTTTTTGAAAAATTTACTATAGAAAAGGCAATCCCTCGCGGATTTAAAATTTGCGACAGTAAAAAATTAATTTTTGAAACATTTACTATAGAAAAGGCAATCCCTGGCGTAATTAAAATTTGCGACAATAAAAAATTATTTTTTGAAAAATTTACTGTAGAAAAGGCAATCCCTGGCGCAATGAAAATTTGCGACAGTAGAAAATTATTTTTTGAAAACTTTACTATAGAAAAGGCAATCCCTGGCGTAATTAAAATTTGCGACAGTAAAAAATTATTTTTTGAAAAATTTACTGTAGAAAAGGCATTTCTGGCGCAATTAAAATTTGCGACAGTAAAAAATTATTTTTTGAATAATTTACTATAGAAAAGGCAATCCCTGGCGCAATTAAAATTTGCGACAGTAAAACATTATTTTTTGCAAAATTTACTATAGAAGAGGCAATCCCTGGCGTATTTAAAATTTGCGACAGTATAAAATTAATTTTTGAAAAATTTACTGTAGAAAAGGCAATCCCTGGCGCAATTAAAATTTGCGACAGTAAAAAATTATTTTTTGAAAAATTTACTGTAGAAAAGGCAATCCCTGGCGCAATTAAAATTTGCGACAGTAAAAAATTATTTTTTGAAAAATTTACTGTAGAAAAGGCAATCCCTGGCGCAATTAAAATTTGCGACAGTAAAAAATTATTTTTTGAATAATTTAATAGAAAAGGCAATCCCTGGTGCAATTAAAATTTGCGACAGTAAAAAATTATTTTTTGAATAATTTACTATAGAAAAGGCAATCCCTGGCGCAATTAAAATTTGCGACAGTATAAAACTAAATTTTCAAAAATTTGCTATAGAAAAGGCAATCCCTGGCGTAATTAAAATTTGCAACAGTATAAAATTATTTTTTGTAAAATTTACTGTAGAAAAGGCAATCCCTGGCGCAATTAAAATTTGCGACAGTAAAAAAATATTTTTTTGCAAAATTTACTATAGAAAAGGCAATCCCTGGCGCAATTAAAATTTGCGACAGTAAAAAATTATTTTTTTGCAAAATTTACTATAGAAAAGGCAATCCCTGGCGTAATTAAAATTTGCGACAGTAAAAAATTATTTTTTGAAAAATTTACTGTAGAAAAGGCAATCCCTGGCTTAGTTAAAATTTGCCACAGTAAAAAATTATTTTTTGAAAAATTTACTATAGAAAAGGCAATCCCTGGCGTAATTAAAATTTGCGACAGTAAAAAATTATTTTTTGAAAAATTTACTATAGAAAAGGCAATCCCTGGCGCAATTAAAATTTGCGACAGTAGAAAATTATTTTTTGAAAAATTAACTATAGAAAAGGCAATCCCTGGCGTATTTAAAATTTGTGACATTAAAAAATTATTTTTTGAAAAATTTACTGTAGAAAAGGCAATCCCTGGCGTATTTAAAATTTGCGACAGTATAAAATTAATTTTTGAAAAATTTACTGTAGAAAAGGCAATCCCTGGCGCAATTAAAATTTGCGACAGTAAAAAATTATTTTTTGAATAATTTACTATAGAAAACGCAATCCCTCGCGGATTTAAAATTTGCGACAGAAAAAATTAATTTTTGAAAAATTTACTATAGAAAAGGGCAATACCTGGCGTAATTAAAATTTGCGACAGTAAAAAATTATTTTTTGAAAAATTTACTGTAGAAAAGGCAATCCCTGGCGCAATTAAAATTTGCGACAGTAGAAAATTATTTTTTGAAAAATTAACTATAGAAAAGGCAATCCCTGGCGTATTTAAAATTTGCGACATTAAAAAATTATTTTTTGAAAAATTTACTGTAGAAAAGGCAATCCCTGGCGCAATTAAAATTTGCGACAGTAAAAAATTATTTTTTGCATAATTTACTATAGAAAAGGCAATCCCTGGCGCAATTAAAATTTGCGACAGTAAAAAATTATTTTTTGCAAAAATTTACTGTAGAAAAGGCAATCCCTGGCGCAATTAAAATTTGCGACAGTAAAAAATTATTTATTGAATAACTTACTATAGAAAAGGCAATCCCTGGCTTAATTAAAATTTGCGACAGTAAAAAATTAGTTTTTGAAAAATTTACTATAGAAGAGGCAATCCCTGGCGTATTTAAAATTTGCGACAGTATAAAATTAATTTTTGAAAAATTTACTGTAGAAAAGGCAATCCCTGGCGCAATTAAAATTTGCGACAGTAAAAAATTATTTTTTGAAAAATTTACTGTAGAAAAGGCAATCCCTGGCTTAGTTAAAATTTGCAACAGTAAAAAATTATTTTTTGAAAAATTTACTATAGAAAAGGCAATCCCTGGCGTAATTAAAATTTGCGACAGTAAAAAATTATTTTTTGAAAAATTTACTATAGAAAAGGCAATCCCTGGCGCAATTAAAATTTGCGACAGTAGAAAATTATTTTTTGAAAAATTAACTATAGAAAAGGCAATCCCTGGCGTATTTAAAATTTGTGACATTAAAAAATTATTTTTTGAAAAATTTACTGTAGAAAAGGCAATCCCTGGCGCAATTAAAATTTGCGACAGTAGAAAATTATTTTTTGAAAAATTAACTATAGAAAAGGCAATCCCTGGCGCAATTAAAATTTGCGACAGTAAAACATTATTTTTTGCAAAATTTACTATAGAAGAGGCAATCCCTGGCGTATTTAAAATTTGCGACAGTATAAAATTAATTTTTGAAAAATTTACTGTAGAAAAGGCAATCCCTGGCGCAATTAAAATTTGCGACAGTAAAAAATTATTTTTTGAAAAATTTACTGTAGAAAGGCAATCCCTGGCGCAGTTAAAATTTGCGACAGTAAAAAATTATTTTTTGAAAAATTTACTGTAGAAAAGGCAATCCCTGGCGCAATTAAAATTTGCGACAGTAAAAAATTATTTTTTGAATAATTTAATAGAAAAGGCAATCCCTGGCGCAATTAAAATTTGCGACAGTAAAAAATTATTTTTTGAATAATTTACTATAGAAAAGGCAATCCCTGGCGCAATTAAAATTTGCGACAGTATAAAATTAAATTTTCAAAAATTTGCTATAGAAAAGGCAATCCCTGGCGTAATTAAAATTTGCAACAGTATAAAATTATTTTTTGTAAAATTTACTGTAGAAAAGGCAATCCCTGGCGCAATTAAAATTTGCGACAGTAAAAAATTATTTTTTGCAAAATTTACTATAGAAAAGGCAATCCCTGGCGCAATTAAAATTTGCGACAGTAAAAAATTATTTTTTGCAAAATTTACTGTAGAAAAGGCAATCCCTGGCGCAATTAAAATTTGCGACAGTAAAAAATTATTTTTTGAAAAATTTACTGTAGAAAAGGCAATCCCTGGCGCAATTAAAATTTGCGACAGTAAAAAATTATTTTTTGAATAATTTAATAGAAAAGGCAATCCCTGGCGCAATTAAAATTTGCACAGTAAAAATTTATTTTTTGAATAATTTACTATAGAAAAGGCAATCCCTGGCGTATTCAAAATTTGCGAGAGTAAAAAATTAATTTTTGAAAAATTTACTGTAGAAAAGGCAATCCTTGGCGTAGTTAAAATTTGCGACAGTAAAAAATTATTTTTTGAATAATTTACTATAGAAAAGGCAATCCCTGGCGCAATTAAAATTTGCGACAGTATAAAATGAAATTTTGAAAAATTTACTATAGAAAAGGCAATCCCTGGCGTAATTAAAATTTGCGACAGTATAAAATTATTTTTTGTAAAGTTTACTGTAGAAAAGGCAATCCCTGGTGCAATTAAAATTTGCGACAGTAAAAAATTATTTTTTGAAAAAATTTACTGTAGAAAAGGCAATTCCTGGCGCAATTAAAATTTGCGACAATAGAAAATTATTTTTTGAAAAATTTACTGTAGAAAAGGCAATCCCTGACGCAATTAAAATTTGCGACAGTAAAAAATTATTTTTTGAATAATTTACTATAGAAATGGCAATCCGTGGCGGATTTAAAATATGCGACAGTAAAAAATTAATTTGTGGAAAATGTACTATAGAAAAGGCAATCCCTGGCGCAATTAAAATTTGCGACAGTAAAAAATTATTTTTTTCCAAAATTTCCTATAGAAAAGGCAATCCCTGGCGCAATTAAAATTTGCGACAGTAAACAATTATTTTTTTGCAAAATTTACTATAGAAAAGGCAATCCCTGGCGTAATTAAAATTTGCGACAGTAAAAAATTATTTTTTGAAAAATTTACTGCAGAAAAAGCAATCCCTGGCGCAATTAAAATTTGCGACAGTAAAAAACTATTTTTTGAAAAATTTACTATAGAAAAGGCAATCCCTAGCGTATTTAAAATTTGCGACAGTAAGAAATTAATTTGTGAAAAATTTACTATAGAAAAGGCAATCCCTGGCGCAATTAAAATTTGCAACAGTAGAAAAGTATTTTTTGAAAAATTGACTATAGAGAAGGCAATCCCTGGCGCAATTAAAATTTGCGACAGTATAAAATTAAATTTTGAAAAATTTACTATAGAAAAGGCAATCCCTGGCGTAATTAAAATTTGCGACAGTATAAAATTATTTTTTGTAAAATTTACTGTAGAAAAGGCAATCCCTGGCGCAATTAAAATTTGCGACAGTAAAAAATTATTTTTTGAAAAAATTTACTGTAGAAAAGGCAAGCCCTGGCGCAATTAAAATTTGCGACAGTAGAAAATTATTTTTTGAAAAATTTACTGTAGAAAAGGCAATCCCTGACGCAATTAAAATTTTCGACAGTAAAAAATTATTTTTTGAATAATTTACTATAGAAAAGGCAATCCCTGGCGCAATTAAAATTTGCGACAGTAAAAAAATATTTTTTTGCAAAATTTACTATAGAAAAGGCACTCCCTGGCGCAATTAAAATTTGCGACAGTAAAAAATTATTTTTTGAATAATTTACTATAGAAAAGGCAATCCCTGGCGGATTTAAAATTTGCGACAGTAAAAAATTAATTTGTGGAAAATGTACTATAGAAAAGGCAATCCCTGGCGCAATTAAAATTTGCGACAGTAAAAAATTATTTTTTTGCAAAATTTACTATAGAAAAGGCAATCCCTGGCGTAATTAAAATTTGCGACAGTAAAAAATTATATTTTGAAAAATTTACTGCAGAAAAGGCAATCCCTGGCGCAATTAAAATTTGCGACAGTAAAAAATAATTTTTTTGCAAAATTTACTATAGAAAAGGCAATACCTGGCGCAATTAAAATTTGCGACAGTAAAAAATTATTTTTTTGCAAAATTTGCTATAGAAAAGGCAATCCCTGGCGTAATTAAAATTTGCGACAGTAAAAAATTATTTTTTGAAAAATTTACTGTAGAAAAGGCAATCCTTGGCGTAGTTAAAATTTGCGACAGTAACAAATTATTTTTTGAAAAATTTACTATAGAAAAGGCAATCCCTGGCGTAATTAAAATTTGCGACAGTAAAAAATTATTTTTTGAAAAATTTACTATAGAAAAGGCAATACCTGGCGCAATTAAAATTTGCGACAGTAAAAAATTATTTTTTGAATAATTTAATAGAAAAGGCAATCCCTGCCGCAATTAAAATTTGCGACAGTAAAAATTTATTTTTTGAATAATTTACTATAGAAAAGGCAATCCCTGGCGCAATTAAAATTTGCGACAGTAAAAAATTATTTTTTTGCAAAATTTACTATAGAAAAGGCAATCCCTGGCGCAATTAAAATTTGCGACAGTAAAAAATTATTTTTTGAAAAATTTACTATAGACGAAGCAATCCCTTGCGTATTTAAAATTTGCGACAGTATAAAATTAATTTTTGAAAAATTTACTGTAGAAAAGGCAATCCCTGGCGCAATTAAAATTTGCGACAGTAAAAAATTATTTTCTGCAAAATTTACTATAGAAGAGGCAATCCCTGGCGTATTTAAAATTTGCGACAGTATAAAATTAATTTTTGAAAAATTTACTGTAGAAAAGGCAATCCCTGGCGCAATTAAAATTTGCGACAGTAAAAAATTATTTTTTGAAAAATTTACTGTAGAAAAGGCAATCCCTGGCGCAATTAAAATTTGCGACAGTAAAAAATTATTTTTTGAATAATTTAATAGAAAAGGCAATCCCTGGCGCAATTAAAATTTGCACAGTAAAAATTTATTTTTTGAATAATTTACTATAGAAAAGGCAATCCCTGGCGTATTCAAAATTTGCGAGAGTAAAAAATTAATTTTTGAAATATTTGCTGTAGAAAAGGCAATCCTTGGCGTAGTTATAATTTGCGACAGTAAAAAATTATTTTTTGAATAATTTACTATAGAAAAGGCAATCCCTGGCGCAATTAAAATTTGCGACAGTATAAAATGAAATTTTGAAAAATTTACTATAGAAAAGGCAATCCCTGGCGTAATTAAAATTTGCGACAGTATAAAATTATTTTTTGTAAAATTTACTGTAGAAAAGGCAATCCCTGGTGCAATTAAAATTTGCGACAGTAAAAAATTATTTTTTGAAAAAATTTAACTGTAGAAAAGGCAATCCCTGGCGCAATTAAAATTTGCGACAATAGAAAATTATTTTTTCAAAAATTTACTGTAGAAATGGCAAACCCTGACGCAATTAAAATTTGCGACAGTAAAAAATTATTTTTTGAATAATTTACTATAGAAAAGGCAATCCCTGGCGGATTTAAAATTTGCGACAGTAAAAAATTAATTTGTGGAAAATGTACTATAGAAAAGGCAATCCCTGGCGCAATTAAAATTTGCGACAGTAAAAAATTATTTTTTTCCAAAATTTACTATAGAAAAGGCAATCCCTGGCGCAATTAAAATTTGCGACAGTAAAAAATTATTTTTTTGCAAAATTTACTATAGAAAAGGCAATCCCTGGCGTAATTAAAATTTGCGACAGTAAAAAATTATTTTTTGAAAAATTTACTGCAGAAAAAGCAATCCCTGGCGCAATTAAAATTTGCGACAGTAAAAAACTATTTTTTGAAAAATTTACTATAGAAAAGGCAATCCCTGGCGTATTTAAAATTTGCGACAGTAAGAAATTAATTTGTGAAAAATTTACTATAGAAAAGGCAATCCCTGGCGCAATTAAAATTTGCAACAGTAGAAAATTATTTTTTGAAAAATTTACTATAGAAAAGGCAATCCCTGGCGCAATTAAATTTGCGACAGTATAAAATTAAATTTTGAAAAATTTACTATAGAAAAGGCAATCCCTGGCGTAATTAAAATTTGCGACAGTATAAAATTATTTTTTGTAAAATTTACTGTAGAAAAGGCAATCCCTGGCGCAATTAAAATTTGCGACAGTAAAAAATTATTTTTTGAAAAAATTTACTGTAGAAAAGGCAAGCCCTGGCGCAATTAAAATTTGCGACAGTAGAAAATTATTTTTTGAAAAATTTACTGTAGAAAAGGCAATCCCTGACGCAATTAAAATTTTCGACAGTAAAAAATTATTTTTTGAATAATTTACTATAGAAAAGGCAATCCCTGGCGCAATTAAAATTTGCGACAGTAAAAAAATATTTTTTTGCAAAATTTACTATAGAAAAGGCACTCCCTGGCGCAATTAGAATTTGCGACAGTAAAAAATTATTTTTTGAATAATTTACTATAGAAAAGGCAATCCCTGGCGGATTTAAAATTTGCGACAGTAAAAAATTAATTTGTGGAAAATGTACTATAGAAAAGGCAATCCCTGGCGCAATTAAAATTTGCGACAGTAAAAAATTATTTTTTTGCAAAATTTACTATAGAAAAGGCAATCCCTGGCGTAATTAAAATTTGCGACAGTAAAAAATTATTTTTTGAAAAATTTACTGCAGAAAAGGCAATCCCTGGCGCAATTAAAATTTGCGACAGTAAAAAATAATTTTTTTGCAAAATTTACTATAGAAAAGGCAATACCTGGCGCAATTAAAATTTGCGACAGTAAAAAATTATTTTTTTGCAAAATTTACTATAGAAAAGGCAATCCCTGGCGTAATTAAAATTTGCGACAGTAAAAAATTATTTTTTGAAAAATTTACTGTAGAAAAGGCAATCCCTGGCGTATTTAAAATTTGCGACAGTAAAAAATTATTTTTTGAAAAATTTACTATAGAAAAGGCAATCCCTGGCGTAATTAAAATTTGCGACAGTAAAAAATTATTTTTTGAAAAATTTACTATAGAAAAGGCAATACCTGGCGCAATTAAAATTTGCGACAGTAAAAAATTAATTTTTGAAAAATTTACTATAGAAATGGCACTCCCTGGCGGATTTAAAATTTGCGACAGTATAAAATTAATTTGTGAAAAGTTCACTATAGAAAAGGCAATCCCTGGCGTAATTAAAATTTGCGACAGTATAAAATTATTTTTTGTAAAATTTACTGTAGAAAAGGCAATCCCTGGCGCAATTAAAATTTGCGACAGTAAAAATTATTTTTTGAAAAAATTTACTGTAGAAAAGGCAATCCCTGGCCTAATTAAAATTTGCGACAGTAAAAAATTATTTTTTGAAAAATTTACTGCAGAAAAGGCAATCCCTGGCGCAGTTAAAATTTGCGACAGTAAAAAATTATTTTTTGAAAAATTTACTATAGAAAGGCAATCCCTGGCGTATTTAAAATTTGCGACAGTAAAAAATTAATTTGTGAAAAATTTACTAAAGAAAAGGCAATCCCTGGCGCAATTAAAATTTGTAACAGTAGAAAATTATTTTTTGAAAAATTTACTATAGAAAAGGCAATCCCTGGCCCAATTAAAATTTGCGACAGTATAAAATTAAATATTGAAAAATTTACTATAGAAAAGGCAATCCCTGGCGTAATTAAAATTTGCGACAGTATAAAATTATTTTTTGTAAAATTTACTGTAGAAAAGGCAATCCCTGGCGCAATTAAAATTTGCGACAGTAAAAAATTATTTTTTGAAAAAATTTACTGTAGAAAAGGCAATCCCTGGCGCAATTAAAATTTGCGACAGTAGAAAATTATTTTTTGAAAAATTTACTGTAGAAAAGGCAATCCCTGACGCAATTAAAATTTGCGACAGTAAAAATTATTTTTTGAATAATTTACTATAGAAAAGGCAATCCCTGGCGTATTTAGAATTTGCGACAGTAAAAAATTAATATGTGAAAAATTTACTATAGAAAAGGCAATCCCTGGCGCAATTAAAATTTGCGACAGTAAAAAATTATTTTTTTGCAAAATTTACTATAGAAAAGGCAATCCCTGGAGCAATTAAAATTTGCAACAGTAAAAAATTATTTTTTTGCAAAATTTACTATAGAAAACGCAATCCCTGGCGTAATTAAAATTTGCGACAGTAAAAAATTATTTTTTGAAAAATTTACTGCAGAAAAGGCAATCCCTGGCGCAATTAAAATTTGCGACAGTAAAAAATTATTGTTTGACAAATTTACTATAGAAAAGGCAATCCCTGGCGTATTTAAAATTTGCGACAGTAAAAAATTAATTTTTGAAAAATTTACTTTAGAAAAGGCAATCCCTGGCGCAATTAAAATTTGCGACAGTAAAAAAATATTTTTTTGCAAAATTTACTATAGAAAAGGCAATCCCTGGCGTAATTAAAATTTGTGACAGTAAAAAATTATTTTTTGAAAAATTTACTGTAGAAAAGGCAATCCCTGGCGTAGTTAAAATTTGCGACAGTAAAAAATTATTTTTTGAAAATTTTACTATAGAAAAGGCAATCCCTGGCGCAATTATAATTTGCGACAGTAAAAAATTATTTTTTGAAAAATTTACTATAGAAAAGGCAATACCTGGCGCAATTAAAATTTTCGAGAGTAAAAAATTAAATTTGAAAAATTTACTATAGAAAAGGCAATCCCTGGCGGATTTAAAATTTGCGACAGTAAAAAATTAATTTGTTAAAAATTTACTATAGAAAAGGCAATCCCTGGCTTAATTAAAATTTGCGACAGTAAAAAATTATTTTTAAAAAATTTACTGTAGAAAAGGCAATCCCTGGCGCAATTAAAATTTGCGACAGTAAAAAATTATTTTTTGAATAATTTACTATAGAAAAGGCAATCCCTCGCGGATTTAAAATTTGCGACAGTAAAAAATTAATTTTTGAAAAATTTACTATAGAAAAGGCAATACCTGGCGTAATTAAAATTTGCGACAGTAGAAAATTATTTTTTGAAAAATTTACTGTAGAAAAGGCAATCCCTGGCGCAATTAAAATTTGCGACAGTAGAAAATTATTTTTTGAAAAATTTACTATAGAAAAGGCAATCCCTGGCGTATTTAAAATTTGCGACATTAAAAAATTATTTTTTGAAAAATTTACTGTAGAAAAGGCAATCCCTGGCGCAATTAAAATTTGCGACAGTATAAAATGAAATTTTGAAAAATTTACTATAGAAAAGGCAATACCTGGCGCAATTAAAATTTGCGACAGTAAAAAATTATTTTTTGCAAAATTTACTATAGAAAAGGCAATCCCTGGCGTAATTAAAATTTGCGACAGTAAAAAACTATTTTTTGAAAAATTTACTGTAGAAAAGGCAATCCCTGGCGCAATTAAAATTTGCGACAGTAAAAAATTTGTTTTTGATAAATTTACTATAGAAAAGGCAATCCCTGGCGCAATTAAAATTTGCGACAGTAGAAAATTATTTTTTGAAAAATTTACTATAGAAAAGGCAATCCCTGGCGCAATTAAAATTTGCGACAATAAAAAATTATTTTTTGAATAATTTACTATAGAAAAGGCAATCCCTGGCGTATTTAAAATTTGCGACATTAAAAAATTAATTTGTGAAAAATTTACTATAGAAAAGGCAATCCCTGGCGCAATTAAAATTTGCGACAGTAAAAAATTATTTTTTGAATAATTTACTATAGAAAAGGCAATCCCTCGCGGATTTAAAATTTGCGACAGTAAAAAATTAATTTTTGAAAAATTTACTATAGAAAAGGCAATACCTGGCGTAATTAAAATTTGCGACAGTAGAAAATTATTTTTTGAAAAATTTACTGTAGAAAAGGCAATCCCTGGCGCAATTAAAATTTGCGACAGTAGAAAATTATTTTTTGAAAAATTTACTATAGAAAAGGCAATCCCTGGCGAATTTAAAATTTGCGACATTAAAAAATTATTTTTTGAAAAATTTACTGTAGAAAAGGCAATCCCTGGCGCAATTAAAATTTGCGACAGTATAAAATGAAATTTTGAAAAATTTACTATAGAAAAGGCAATACCTGGCGCAATTAAAATTTGCGACAGTATAAAATTATTTTTTGCAAAATTTACTATAGAAAAGGCAATCCCTGGCGTAATTAAAATTTGCGACAGTAAAAAACTATTTTTTGAAAAATTTACTGTAGAAAAGGCAATCCCTGGCGCAATTAAAATTTGCGACAGTAAAAAATTTGTTTTTGAAAAATTTACTATAGAAAAGGCAATCCCTGGCGCAATTAAAATTTGCGACAGTAGAAAATTATTTTTTGAAAAATTTACTATAGAAAAGGCAATCCCTGGCGCAGTTAAAATTTGCGACAGTAAAAAATTATTTTTGAATAATTTACTATAGAAAAGGCAATCCGTGGCGGATTTGAAATTTGCGACAGTTAAAAATTAATTTGTGAAAAATTTACTATAGAAAAGGCAAACCCTGGCGCAATTAAAATTTGCGACAGTAAAACATTAATTTTTGAAAAATTTACTGTAGAAAAGGCAATCCTTGGCGTAGTTAAAATTTGCGACAATAAAAAATTATTTTTTGAATAATTTACTATAGAAAAGGCAATCCCTGGCGGATTTTAAATTTGCGACAGTAAAAAATTAATTTGTGAAAAATTTACTATAGAAAAGGCAATCCCTGGCGAAATTAAAATTTGCGGCAGTAAAAAATTATTTTTTGAAAAATTTACTGTAGAAAAGGCAATCCCTGGCGCAATTAAAATTTGCGACAGTAGAAAATTATTTTTTGAAAAATTTACTACAGAAAAGGCAATCCCTGGCGTATTTAAAATTTGCGACAGTAAAAAATAATTTTTTGAAAAATTTACTGTAGAAAAGGCAATCCCTGGCGTAATTAAAATTTGCGACAGTAAAAAATTATTTTTTGAATAATTTACTATAGAAAAGGCAATTCCTGGCGTAATTAAAGTTTGCGACAGTAAAAAATTATTTTTTGAAAAATTTACGGTAGAAAAGGCATTTCCTGGCGCAATTAAAATTTGCGACAGTAAAAAATTATTTTTTGAATAATTTACTATAGAAAAGGCAATCCCTGACGGATTTAAAATTTGCGACAGTAAAAAATTAACTTTGAAAAATTTACTATAGAAAAGGCAATCATTGGCGCAAATAAAATTTGCGACAGTAAAAAATTATTTTTTGAAAAATTTACTATAGAAAAGGCAATCCCTGGCGTATTTAAAATTTGCGACAGTAAAAAATTAATTTGTGAAAAATTTACTATAGAAAAGGCAATCCCTGGCGCAATTAAAATTTGCGACAGTATAAAATTATTTTTTGAAAAATTTACTATAGAAAAGGCATTCCCTGGCGTTTTTAAAATTTCCGACAGTAAAAAACTATTTTTTGAATAATTTACTATAGAAAAGGCAATCCCTGGCGTAATTAAAATTTGCGACAGTAAAAAATTAGTTTTTGAAAAATTTACTATAGAAAAGGCAATCCCTGGCGCAATTAAAATTTACGACAGTAAAAAATTATTTTTTGAATAATTTACTATAGAAAAGGCAATCCCTGTCGTATTTAAAATTTGCGACATTAAAAAATTAATTTGTGAAAAATTTACTACAGAAAAGGCAATCCCTGGCGCAATTAAAATTTGCGACAGTAAAAAATTATTTTTTGCAAAATTTACTATAGAAGTGGCAATCCCTGGCGAATTGAAAATTTGCGAAAGTATAAAATTAATTTTTGAAAAATTTACTGTAGAAAAGGCAATCCCTGGCGCAATTAAAATTTGCGACAGTAGAAAATTATTTTTTGAAAAATTTACTGTAGAAAAGGCAATCCCTGGGGCAATTAAAATTTGCGACCGTAAAAAATTATTTTTTGAATAATTTATTATAGAAAAGGCAATCCCTGACGCAATTAAAATTTGCGACAGTAAAAAATTATTTTTTGAATAATTTACTATAGAAAAGGCAATCCCTCGCGGATTTAAAATTTGCGACAGTAAAAAATTAATTTTTGAAAAATTTACTATAGAAAAGGCAATACCTGGCGTAATTAAAATTTGCGACAGTAGAAAATTATTTTTTGAAAAATTTACTATACAAAAGGCAATCCCTGGCGCAATTAAAATTTGCGACAGTAGAAAATTATTTTTTGAAAAATTTACTATAGAAAAGGCAATCCCTGGCGTATTTAAAATTTGCGACATTAAAAAATTATTTTTTGAAAAATTTACTGTAGAATAGGCAATCCCTGGCGCAATTAAAATCTGCGACAGTATAAAATGAAATTTTGAAAAATTTACTATAGAAAAGGCAATACCTGGCGCAATTAAAATTTGCGACAGTAAAAAATTATTTTTTGCAAAATTTACTATAGAAAGGGCAATCCCTGGCGTAATTAAAATTTGCGACAGTAAAAAACTATTTTTTGAAAAATTTACTGTAGAAAAGGCAATCCCTGGCGCAATTAAAATTTGCGACAGTAAAAAATTTGTTTTTGAAAAATTTACTATAGAAAAGGCAATCCCTGGCGCAATTAAAATTTGCGACAGTAGAAAATTATTTTTTGAAAAATTTACTATAGAAAAGGCAATCCCTGGCGCAATTAAAATTTGCGACAGTAAAAAATTATTTTTGAATAATTTACTATAGAAAAGGCAATCCGTGGCGGATTTGAAATTTGCGACAGTAAAAAATTAATTTGTGAAAAATTTACTATAGAAAAGGCAAACCCTGGCGCAGTTAAAATTTGCGACAGTAAAACATTAATTTTTGAAAAATTTACTGTAGAAAAGGCAATCCTTGGCGTAGTTAAAATTTGCGACAATAAAAAATTATTTTTTGAATAATTTACTATAGAAAAGGCAATCCCTGGCGTATTTAAAATTTGCGACATTAAAAAATTAATTTGTTAAAAATTTACTATAGAAAAGGCAATCCCTGGCGCAATTAAAATTTGCGACAGTAAAAAATTATTTTTTGAATAATTTACTATAGAAAAGGCAATCCCTCGCGGATTTAAAATTTGCGACAGTAAAAAATTAATTTTTGAAAAATTTACTATAGAAAAGGCAATACCTGGCGTAATTAAAATTTGCGACAGTAGAAAATTATTTTTTGAAAAATTTACTGTAGAAAAGGCACTCCCTGGCGCAATTAAAATTTGCGACAGTAGAAAATTATTTTTTGAAAAATTTACTATAGAAAAAGCAATCCCTGGCGTATTTAAAATTTGCGACATTAAAAAATTATTTTTTGAAAAATTTACTGTAGAAAAGGCAATCCCTGGCGCAATTAAAATTTGCGACAGTATAAAATGAAATTTTGAAAAATTTACTATAGAAAAGGCAATACCTGGCGCAATTAAAATTTGCGACAGTAAAAAATTATTTTTTGCAAAATTTACTATAGAAAAGGCAATCCCTGGCGTAATTAAAATTTGCGACAGTAAAAAACTATTTTTTGAAAAATTTACTGTAGAAAAGGCAATCCCTGGCGTAATTAAAATTTGCGACAGTAAAAAATTATTTTTTGAAAAATTTACTATAGAAAAGGCAATCCCTGGCGCAATTATAATTTGCGACAGTAAAAAATTATTTTTTGAAAAATTTACTATAGAAAAGGCAATACCTGGCGCAATTAAAATTTTCGAGAGTAAAAAATTAAATTTGAAAAATTTACTATAGAAAAGGCAATCCCTGGCGGATTTAAAATTTGCGACAGTAAAAAATTAATTTGTTAAAAATTTACTATAGAAAAGGCAATCCCTGGCTTAATTAAAATTTGCAACAGTAAAAAATTATTTTTTGAAAAATTTACTGTAGAAAAGGCAATCCCTGGCGCAATTAAAATTTGCGACAGTAAAAAATTATTTTTTGAATAATTTACTATAGAAAAGGCAATCCCTCGCGGATTTAAAATTTGCGACAGTAAAAAATTAATTTTTGAAAAATTTACTATAGAAAAGGCAATACCTGGCGTAATTAAAATTTGCGACAGTAGAAAATTATTTTTTGAAAAATTTACTGTAGAAAAGGCAATCCCTGGCGCAATTAAAATTTGCGACAGTAGAAAATTATTTTTTGAAAAATTTACTATAGAAAAGGCAATCCCTGGCGTATTTAAAATTTGCGACATTAAAAAATTATTTTTTGAAAAATTTACTGTAGAAAAGGCAATCCCTGGCGCAATTAAAATTTGCGACAGTATAAAATGAAATTTTGAAAAATTTACTATAGAAAAGGCAATACCTGGCGCAATTAAAATTTGCGACAGTAAAAAATTATTTTTTGCAAAATTTACTATAGAAAAGGCAATCCCTGGCGTAATTAAAATTTGCGACAGTAAAAAACTATTTTTTGAAAAATTTACTGTAGAAAAGGCAATCCCTGGCGCAATTAAAATTTGCGACAGTAAAAAATTTGTTTTTGAAAAATTTACTATAGAAAAGGCAATCCCTGGCGCAATTAAAATTTGCGACAGTAGAAAATTATTTTTTGAAAAATTTACTATAGAAAAGGCAATCCCTGGCGCAATTAAAATTTGCGACAGTAAAAAATTATTTTTGAATAATTTACTATAGAAAAGGCAATCCGTGGCGGATTTGAAATTTGCGACAGTAAAAAATTAATTTGTTAAAAATTTACTATAGAAAAGGCAAACCCTGGCGCAGTTAAAATTTGCGACAGTAAAACATTAATTTTTGAAAAATTTACTGTAGAAAAGGCAATCCTTGGCGTAGTTAAAATTTGCGACAATAAAAAATTATTTTTTGAATAATTTACTATAGAAAAGGCAATCCCTGGCGTATTTAAAATTTGCGACATTAAAAAATTAATTTGTGAAAAATTTACTATAGAAAAGGCAATCCCTGGCGCAATTAAAATTTGCGACAGTAAAAAATTATTTTTTGAATAATTTACTATAGAAAAGGCAATCCCTCGCGGATTTAAAATTTGCGACAGTAAAAAATTAATTTTTGAAAAATTTACTATAGAAAAGGCAATACCTGGCGTAATTAAAATTTGCGACAGTAGAAAATTATTTTTTGAAAAATTTACTGTAGAAAAGGCAATCCCTGGCGCAATTAAAATTTGCGACAGTAGAAAATTATTTTTTGAAAAATTTACTATAGAAAAGGCAATCCCTGGCGAATTTAAAATTTGCGACATTAAAAAATTATTTTTTGAAAAATTTACTGTAGAAAAGGCAATCCCTGGCGCAATTAAAATTTGCGACAGTATAAAATGAAATTTTGAAAAATTTACTATAGAAAAGGCAATACCTGGCGCAATTAAAATTTGCGACAGTAAAAAATTATTTTTTGCAAAATTTACTATAGAAAAGGCAATCCCTGGCGTAATTAAAATTTGCGACAGTAAAAAATTATTTTTTGAATAATTTACTATAGAAAAGGCAATCCCTGACGGATTTAAAATTTGCGACAGTAAAAAATTATTTTTTGAATAATTTACTATAGAAAAGGCAATTCCTGGCGTAATTAAAGTTTGCGACAGTAAAAAATTATTTTTTGAAAAATTTACGGTAGAAAAGGCATTTCCTGGCGCAATTAAAATTTGCGACAGTAAAAAATTATTTTTTGAATAATTTACTATAGAAAAGGCAATCCCTGACGGATTTAAAATTTGCGACAGTAAAAAATTAACTTTGAAAAATTTACTATAGAAAAGGCAATCATTGGCGCAAATAAAATTTGCGACAGTAAAAAATTATTTTTTGAAAAATTTACTATAGAAAAGGCAATCCCTGGCGTATTTAAAATTTGCGACAGTAAAAAATTAATTTGTGAAAAATTTACTATAGAAAAGGCAATCCCTGGCGCAATTAAAATTTGCGACAGTATAAAATTATTTTTTGAAAAATTTACTATAGAAAAGGCATTCCCTGGCGTTTTTAAAATTTCCGACAGTAAAAAATTATTTTTTGAATAATTTACTATAGAAAAGGCAATCCCTGGCGTAATTAAAATTTGCGACAGTAAAAAATTAGTTTTTGAAAAATTTACTATAGAAAAGGCAATCCCTGGCGCAATTAAAATTTACGACAGTAAAAAATTATTTTTTGAATAATTTACTATAGAAAAGGCAATCCCTGTCGTATTTAAAATTTGCGACATTAAAAAATTAATTTGTGAAAAATTTACTACAGAAAAGGCAATCCCTGGCGCAATTAAAATTTGCGACAGTAAAAAATTATTTTTTGCAAAATTTACTATAGAAGTGGCAATCCCTGGCGAATTGAAAATTTGCGACAGTATAAAATTAATTTTTGAAAAATTTACTGTAGAAAAGGCAATCCCTGGCGCAATTAAAATTTGCGACAGTAGAAAATTATTTTTTGAAAAATTTACTGTAGAAAAGGCAATCCCTGGGGCAATTAAAATTTGCGACCGTAAAAAATTATTTTTTGAATAATTTATTATAGAAAAGGCAATCCCTGACGCAATTAAAATTTGCGACAGTAAAAAATTATTTTTTGAATAATTTACTATAGAAAAGGCAATCCCTCGCGGATTTAAAATTTGCGACAGTAAAAAATTAATTTTTGAAAAATTTACTATAGAAAAGGCAATACCTGGCGTAATTAAAATTTGCGACAGTAGAAAATTATTTTTTGAAAAATTTACTGTAGAAAAGGCAATCCCTGGCGCAATTAAAATTTGCGACAGTAGAAAATTATTTTTTGAAAAATTTACTATAGAAAAGGCAATCCCTGGCGTATTTAAAATTTGCGACATTAAAAAATTATTTTTTGAAAAATTTACTGTAGAAAAGGCAATCCCTGGCGCAATTAAAATTTGCGACAGTATAAAATGAAATTTTGAAAAATTTACTATAGAAAAGGCAATACCTGGCGCAATTAAAATTTGCGACAGTAAAAAATTATTTTTTGCAAAATTTACTATAGAAAAGGCAATCCCTGGCGTAATTAAAATTTGCGACAGTAAAAAACTATTTTTTGAAAAATTTACTGTAGAAAAGGCAATCCCTGGCGCAATTAAAATTTGCGACAGTAAAAAAGTTGTTTTTGAAAAATTTACTATAGAAAAGGCAATCCCTGGCGCAATTAAAATTTGCGACAGTAGAAAATTATTTTTTGAAAAATTTACTATAGAAAAGGCAATCCCTGGCGCAATTTAAATTTGCGACAGTAAAAAATTATTTTTGAATAATTTACTATAGAAAAGGCAATCCGTGGCGGATTTGAAATTTGCGACAGTAAAAAATTAATTTGTGAAAAATTTACTATAGAAAAGGCAAACCCTGGCGCAGTTAAAATTTGCGACAGTAAAACATTAATTTTTGAAAAATTTACTGTAGAAAAGGCAATCCTTGGCGTAGTTAAAATTTGCGACAATAAAAAATTATTTTTTGAATAATTTACTATAGAAAAGGCAATCCCTGGCGTATTTAAAATTTGCGACATTAAAAAATTAATTTGTGAAAAATTTACTATAGAAAAGGCAATCCCTGGCGCAATTAAAATTTGCGACAGTAAAAAATTATTTTTTGAATAATTTACTATAGAAAGGGCAATCCCTCCGCGGATTTAAAATTTGCGACAGTAAAAAAATTAATTTTTGAAAAATTTACTATAGAAAAGGCAATACCTGGCGTAATTAAAATTTGCGACAGTAGAAAATTATTTTTTTGAAAAATTTACTGTAGAAAAGGCAATCCCTGGCGCAATTAAAATTTGCGACAGTAGAAAATTATTTTTTGAAAAATTTACTATAGAAAAGGCAATTCCCTGGCGTATATAAAATTTGCGACATTAAAAAATTATTTTTTGAAAAATTTACTGTAGAAAAGGCAATCCCTGGCGCAATTAAAATTTGCGACAGTATTATAATGAAATTTTGAAAAATTTTACTATAGAAAAGGCAATACCTGGCGTAATTAAAATTTGCGACAGTACTAAAAATTATTTTTTTGCAAATCTTACTATAGAAAAGGCAATCCCTGGCGTAATTAAAATTTGCGACAGTAAAAAACTATTTTTGAAAAATTTACTGTAGAAAAGGCAATCCCTGGCGCAATTAAAATTTGCGACAGTAAAAAATTGTTTTTGAAAAATTTACTATAGAAAAGGCAGATCCCTGGCTCAATTAAAATTTGCGACAGTAGAAAATTATTTTTTGAAAAATTTACTATAGAAAAGGCAATCCCTGGCGCAATTAAAATTTGCGACAGTAAAAAATTATTTTTGAATAATTTACTATAGAAAAGGCAATCCGTGGCGGATTTGAAATTTGCGACAGTTAAAAAATTAATTTGTGAAAAATTTACTATAGAAAAGGCAAACCCTGGCGCAATTAAAATTTGCGACAGTAAAACATTAATTTTTGAAAAATTTACTGTAGAAAAGGTAATCCTTGGCGTAGTTAAAATTTGCGACAATAAAAAATTATTTTTTGAATAATTTACTATAGAAAAGGCAATCCCTGGCGATTTAAAATTTGCGACAGTAAAAAAATTAATTTGTGAAAAATTTACTATAGAAAAGGCAATCCCTGGCGAAATTA